>PVJA010022041.1:0-34784 GCA_004027025.1 Myocastor coypus
ATGACTCTGTGATTTCGTTGTGACGAATACTGGAACAGTATCCATGATATTTGAAGCTGGTTAAGTTTTGCTTGCTCCGGGTACCAGTGATGGACACAAGAAAAATAACATTTATGAGGCCGTACAGGGCCCAGAACAAGCACAAGCAGAAGTCGGCATACTTGGGAGCCTTCACCCTAAGTTGCGCCCACCTGGAGACGCTGGGGCTGATGCTGATGGCTTGGAAGACACTGAGGAGGCAAGTGCTGCCGATGGTTCCACCCCTGCTTATTCTCTGCAGGTAGAACAGTAGTTTGCATCCCACATCGCCGGGAGAAACTTGACAACCAAAAGCTGCTACGCTGTGGGGCACTCCTCTAAACACGAGAGTTAAGAGGTTGGCTACAATCAAGTGCTTCACAATTAGGTCTGTGCACCTTAACTTCAATCCAGTGGAGTAAAGGAACAGATAGTGGCTCAGAAGGGAGGAATTGCCTAGAACTCCAAGTACAGTTTGCAATGAGAAGATGACTCCAACAGCGACTTCAGTGGCTGTCATCCTGCCCGGTGCCTGTCGTTGGAGCTGAGGACCCTGCAAGGGAAGATGAGGCGTGAGTTGCCTGTTCCAAGGCAAAAGGACCGACAGTGCTCACCTGCCACCGGCTACACTGGGACATACTCGCTCAATTATTGCTTTTCTGATAGGTCTTAAAGGGATAATTTACACATTCTTCAATGTACTTGGGATAGGGTCTCAGTACACAGCTTGGCCTCATAGTGATCCTCCTGATCCAGGCACCCCGGTGCAGTCATTGCGGGTGTGTGTGCACCACCACACGCAGTACTGGTGGTCAGCTCAGCATGCCTGGCGCAGTAACAGCCTGTCCTGTGGGTCCAGGAATCGAAAGTTGGCCCTTGTGCTTGGCTAGGCAGGTGCTTAGAGAGTTGTGGTATCTGTGTGACCCTGATTTACACATCTGAAGAGGGCTTACAGTTTATGAATTTCTGTGAGGAAGGCAGCAGCCTTGATGACGAATTCCTTTTTCACTATAGATGATGCAAGTATGGCTACATTGTTACTTTGAAAATGACAAAATTTTAGGTAGCAAGACTTTCAGTATTTTCTAAATTCACACCTTAATGAGAGCCAAATAAATGTCTAGGCTGTGGAGGAGTGACGACTTGGAGAACCATCACAGTTTGAAAAGAATTTCTTCCCTGGTTCTTGAAGAACCCCACATTCTCCTTAGGTTTCAAAATGTGTCTCCTTTATCTTTTGACTTCACATTTGAAGTTATCTTTCCATTTGCTTGCGAACATTTCTACTATTGGGTATCACTACCAGGTATGAGGGGATATTTTAATATTTAAAAAAACACGCTGAGGGAAGTTCCTGCAGAGGGCGTTACCTCCTGAGGAGCTCTGTGCAAGAAAGGAAACATACTTGATGCCATAGTGAAGCTTCCTTGGATTCAAGTTCTGGGCCTTGTACGATAACGCCTGTTATAGGAATTGTTCCCAGTAATCCACTTTGGATAATGACTCCAGAACATGCTGAAAGGACGTAGAAGAGCAACGACGTTTTAATGTCACATCATCCTCCTGTTTCCTATAGAGTTATATGACGACGTTAACAAGGAAACTGTATCTCAGCATGATATTGAAATTGAAATTCAGTCATATAGCAAAGCAAGAAAGGAAAACTTTTTTATTTAAAAATTAATACCCAATTTGGGGGTATTAGTTAATGTATATGTTTTGATGTTTAAATTATTTTTCCTTTCAAAGTAAGGGGACAACATAGAGAGTCTCTCTATGTGCAACCAGTAGGCCAAAAAATGTCCACAGTTCTGTGGCTCAATTTTCAGATTTCATGAGAATACTTTTCAATGCTTGCATGTGATATTATACATTACTGACAGTTATTCTCTAAGTGGCACAACGATTATGCTAACTTGTTTTTTAAATGTTGCTGCCTTAGCTTCAGAGAGAAAATACACACAGGGCACTCAAGAAACTGAATTATTTTTAGAAGCACAGAAGCCATATTTTTCATTAATTGTATAAGTATGGAAAGACATTTTTATTTGTACAATTGCTGAGTCACATTTTCCCTATAGGATTCTATTAGCCTTGTGCATTTAACAAATATGGGGACAATCTAGGCACAGCATTATAATCCTGAAAAGTGTGCATAAAATTTCCTAGGCTGAATAATGTTTTTAAAAATTCTTTTTCCATGGAAATGGTAGCATCAATATTAGTATGCATCCCTTTTTGCTATTAAGGACAAATTTTCAACTCTGAAACAGCAAGAGTTGCCCATTTCTAAGGCGTACATTGTATACTGTAGCCACAAATTCCTAATACACCAAGTAGGAACCATACTTTACGTGGCATGTGTATGATATGTGAATTCGAAGGAAACCTACAACTTGTCCTTTTATGAATTTTCAAATAATATTGTATTCATGATGCAGTCCCTATTTTTTCTATATTAGATGGCTAGAATATTATTCCTCTTATACTAGAACATTTGAATTCAAACAACAACTTCATTAAGCCTGGCACATATCAGGCTGCATTGGCACTGACTGCATGGCCACAAAATGCCTGCCAGTGAACATCACATTAATTTAGAAGCAAGCAGGTATCAACACTGGCTACAGACACTTCTTTCCTTTTACTCCCTGAGCCCATTACTCAGGAAAGCATTTGACCCCTGTTTAGCTTTGGCATTCAGGTGGGCTCCTTCCAGAATCCCCGGTGCTGGATCTGTTAGCCAGACTTCCCATCATTTTCGCTTACAAACTCAGCCTCTCAGCTGGTGATTGGAAGTACTTACCGGGCTCCTTCCCCATGTCAGGTCGAGGACTGGAGTGTGATAGTCCCCAGACTATCCTCTAGGCTATTGCTTTAGGGAGGCGACTAGCTCCTGAAATATAGGACTGTGCTTCTATAACGTGACCTCCCCTCAGACCTGCAATTATTACTTCATCTGTAGCTGCAATGGGTGAGGAGGCCTGGGGATCTGAGTTCTGCTTTGAGAGCTCTTTTCCCAAGGTGATGTTTATCAACAACATTACAAGTTTCTTGCTATAGTCTCTTAAGACAACACCAGAGTCATGTATTCTTGGTAGGTTCAGGGGAACAGGTGCCTTATCAAGTGGGACAGGAAACATTAATTGTGCATGAGCGACATCAGCAGTGAGCCAGGTATGTTTCACTGTATTCCTTGCTTTCTTCAAAATCACTTAAGAAGACACAAATCTAGTTTTTCAACCCACATCTTATCTTTATCTCACTTCTTAGTTCCAACTTTTATGCTATTGGCAGAGCAACGGAAGTAAATATATTATGTGGGAAGTATATGAAGGGAAGCAAATAAAAAAGACAAGATGATTTTCACAACTTTGAACATCTCTGGACACTTACAACTACGAGTCTATAAATTGGAGCTTTGTGATCTGACTAAATGTCCAATAATATTGAGCAACCATTGAAAAATTTAAGAGAATATACCTTTCTAACATCAACTTTTATTAACGAATAGAGAGGGAAAGATTTGTGTCCATGGAAAAAACCTATCCTTTATATATTAACACATCAGATAATCAGAGAGGCAGATTCTTACATTCTTTAATCAGACAGAATGCCTGTCTACATTTCTGAAGAGCTTTAAATAATCATCTGAGTTCTCTACACAAATTTCTAATGCTGAGTCTTCAACGAGCGCTGTGGCTTTTGCCGTTCAAAATAGAAATTATGATGTAAGAGATTTTTACCCATATACATGCAAACACATTTTCATATATATTTTCTTCAATCTCCCCAAACATTCCACTCACAGATTATGCATATAATTAATGACCACACTTTGCAACAAACACATTTACATATTTGTGTGAGAGTTTCAGCTGTAAGGAAACCATGTAATTGAATTATTTACTTGTTTCCCGCAGAGGATGCATAAAGGCTGCTGTAGTTTAACATAAAATCTATATTTTATGCGGTATTATAAACATTCTCTAGCGAACAAATCAGGGAAACAATTCTATTTATATTAAGACAGACTGAAATATTTGGCGTTGACTCTACTAGAAAGGCAACAAAACCTTGTGACAGCAATTACAGTACTTCATTATTATTACAAACTTTTTAAAAATATATTTTTTGTTTTCTTTCATCCTTTTCCCCTTCCTTTCCCTTAGTTCTTCTTTATCTTGGAAATAACTCTTCCCTCTGAACAATAATCACTTACGTTTAGGTTCTTAGTTATTCCTTCAGTTTCTTATCCCAGGGAGATAAAGTCCTGTAGTTTTAGCTTTTTTCAAGGTGAGCAACATAGCACAGAACATGTTTTGTAATAGAATTTCATGATGAATCATCCAAAGATAACATGGTACAAAGACAGGAAATCTATCCACACACTAGATACCCTCGAATCCATCCGAGGGCCTTGTGCTTATAACACTGCCTCGCACTAGTCCAGCTGGAGGCGCAGAACCCACAACAAAGTCCCACGCAAGACCTTTTCATGGATTTGTGCTGGAAAGACCCAAAGGTCAGTGTTGGAAGCTAGGAAGTCTATGTGAGCAGGTGGTAGGATCCGAGCTAGCAAGCGGAGTGATCTGAACTGGAGCTAGGAAGCCATCCTCAAACTGAGCACCAGAGTCCCCCCCAAAGTATCATAGCCATCTCCAGCAATAGTAAGGTCCCAAGCTCCTGCAGAGATGAGGAAAGCTGAGTTCCTGCCAGGAAAGCAAATGTGACAAGCTTCTTCACGAGGGCTGAGCAGTACACCATCTTCCTCTCTGGAGCCGGGAATTGGTGCTTAAGATGAGTACCCAAGCTTCTCCAAAGTTCACTGGGAAAGCCAGAGTGACGAGGTCCTCCAACAGAACAGCCTGAGAGAACTAGCAGCTTCCAACAGCTGCAACAGCTTCTTGGAACAGCATTTTGGCAGCTTTTCCTGTTCTGCCTTTTGCTGCTGGCAACAACTTTCAGGTGGACCTTCTATACCCAGCAGCATGCTAGTTTAATTAATCTGGGCATAACAAGTTGATCACCTATTAGCGATCTACCACACAGAGAACATTTTGTAAATAGGGGGGTGGAAAAGGGGTGAAGGGAGGAGTCTGGATTGGTACCAAAAAGGAGGGAATCAAAATATATCATGTACAGATACAAATTCCCTATGCAGATGATCGTTTTGATAGCTAAATGTACCAATAGTGAAACCCGGTGAATCTGGCCCATGCACACAACTGGTGCTCAGGCTCTGGAGATCCGTGAGACTGGCCCATCCCACCATCACAGAGGGCAGGAGGACCCTGGCAACTACAGGATCATGAGAGTTTGGCCCTTCCCTAATCACACGCTCAGGAGTGTTGCTGAGTTCTGACCCACTCCATCATCCCTGGACCCTTCCTAAACTCCATCTTCCTCCCCCACCACTATGGCAAAGCCATGACGAACCCCACAAAACAGGGGCTTTACTGAAACCAAACTAAACCCCACTCTCCCAGGAGGCTTCCTTACTTCCAGCCCATAGCCCTCCCACCACTGCTGAATCTGTGGAAAATTCGAAGTTTGAAAAGTGAAAAAATAAGGCAACAAACGCAAACTTAGACCTCCAGCCCAGAGGCTGGAAAATATCAGGTGAGAAATAAACTCTAAAGTAGAAAAACGAAACAAAACAAAACAACCCCCCCCCCAAAAAAAAAACGGTGATGGCAGTCATGAGATAATTGCTTAGCACACCAAAAAAGACACAGATAAAAAAAGGAAGGGAATAGATAAATGATGGAAACCCTGAAAGAACAATACAGAAAAGAATTCATATGAAGGAAACCGCCAAGAATGGATATTTGGGAAATTAAGAATCTCACTGAAATCCAGCAAAACCACGTCAATGAAACTGAAGATTGCATTTCAGGTCTTGAACATCGTACTTGAGTTAAAAGCGTGAAAATAAGCATCTCTTGAAAATGACAGCTTGGCATGGTGGAACATACCTTAATGAAAGCAAATGAGAGGATGGCTGCAAGTTCAGGGCCAACCTGGGACTCACCTTGAGCTCAAGGCCAGACTTAGCAGAACATGAGTCTGCTTCTGCAAGGGGCAAAAAAAGAAAAAGAAAAAGAAAAAAGAAAAAAGAAAAAAAAACAAAAAACAAAAAACAAGAAACAAAAAAACCCCACCTAAATCCAGGAAAGGACAATTCAGAAACTACAAGAGGATGAAAAAACAAAAAAAACACTAAGATTACTAGGTATCAATGAAACCAGAGCAGCTAACACAAATAACATAAGATGAATACTTGCAGGAGTGAACAAATATTTTGCAAGCACGGTAAAATAAACTGATATGCAGATAAATAAGGTATGTAGAACTCCAAATAGCATAATCAAAATAAATCTGCATCTAGACACATAATAATGAAGAGCCCAGAAATTCAGCAAAAGAACAGGCTATAAAAAAGCTATTACGGAACTGGCAATGTCAGAAGCTGTTGATTTAAGCCTTTTGCAGCTCAGCACACTTATCTAGGTATACTTTTTATGCTTCGTGGTTAAACTTTCCTGCTAGGTGGTTAAGGGTAAGTTAAAACAAGAGTTGTACAACAAAACATGTAACTTTTGTATCTCCCAAGGTCAGTTGAATCTTGAAACCATGTACAGTGCTTTGTAGAACTGTTGTCAATGTCAGCCATTTGGGTCAGTCATGGCCATTGCTTGACCTATTTACTTCCTGTGAAAGCCCAGAAGAATGTTTTCTCTCTAGGTGACTCTTCTTAGGTACACGATATATCTTCAATCTCTTTCCTCTGTATCTCCTTGAACAGAAAATCTGGGAAACCACTGAGTTATAGCATGTAAGAGCACTGGTTCTCTTATGTCCTGAGTCCTCACTGACCTTGCAGGGCTAGGGCCAAAATATTAGCTATCCTTGTAGCCTGTTATAGTTTATGTCTAGTTGTCCCCCCAAAGCCTCATGTAGTCATTGGGTGGGAACTTCTATAGATTGAGACTTGACTCATGAGTCACTGAGATTATGTGTTTTAGTACTGATGGGATTCTCGGTCTGAGTAGGGCTGGGAATATGGGTATGGTCTAGGGTGGATATCCTAAGGCGGAGAGCCTGACAGGAATCTAAAGAGAGACAGAGAGACAGACTAGAGCTGTTGCTCTGCTGTCGTGTTTGGTTGGCTACCTCTGTCACCATTTTGTTGCTGTTCCACCGCCATGAACTGGATGCACTCTGACCTGTTCCGCTCAGCCTTGGGCCAGCCGAATGTAGACTGAAACCTCCAGTAACTGTGAGCTAAATCAACCTTTCCTTCCTTCATTTTGAGTGTTGGGTATTTGTCCTAGAAATGAGTAAAAAGTAACTAAGACACAACCCATAAACACATGGAAATAAACAGCACCTTCCTTAGTAGCTAATAGGTTACAGATGAAATTAAACAAGAAATTAAGCAATATCTACCATTTAATGAAAATGCAAATGCAAGTTATGGGAATTTATGGGATGCAATGTAAGCAGTTCTTAGAGGGAAATTTTTAGCTCTGGACTCATACATTAAGAAAACCAAGGGTGCCAAGCCACTGGCACGGCGACACCCCAGCCATTGCTTTTGATTCGGGGTGGCTCTCGGCAGGGTGACCCAGCCTGTTCCCCTTCCCTCTTCCTCAGCTTCGAGCTACAGCAGCTGCTGGTGGGAGTTAGTGGGGTAGCGGACTGTGTGGAGAGGGAGGAAGGGCTGACGTGTCCTCAAGATTGGAGGACTCAGAGTTTGGCGGCAGTGGTGGAGATGGCTGCCCTCGTGGGACAGGCAGCGATGGCCGAGGAGGAGGGGGACTTGGCGACGAAGGAAAGTGCTGGGACAGCTGAGTACTAATCCCACTAAGGCCTAGAACTGCCTACTGTGCAGATAGTCCTGATTAGGCAATATACGAATGGCCCCAGGATGTCACCAAATTGATTTTAAGGCTTTACGTGACCTGCAACAGAAACTCCCTGCAGTACCTGAAGTTGCTGTATCCACGTGCACGTTACAGAATAGTAATAACCTGGGTGCCTGTGCCTGCTGCCCCGTTCTATCTCAGGAGAGTATAAAGCATCTTTATGGTGAAGGAGACTTGAATTTCTCGGATGATTCTGGAATTTCTAGTCTGTACAGTCACGTGACTTCTCTCAACTTAGACTTGCTCTCGGAGAATGCTTACCACCAGTGGAAGAGAAGGAAAGAGAATGAATGGAAATAGGACTGAAAGGCACGGCGTTAGGGATGGCCAACTTCAAGGTGGTCAGCCCAATAATGAGCCAACGGGAGCCACAAACAGCACCAGCTCAAGTTCCTCAAGGCTTTAATGTTTTTGGAATGTCCAGTATATCTGGTGCTTCTAACGCAGCATTGCATCTTGGATTTCACTTAGGCAGCAAAGGAATATCTAATCTTTCTCAACAAACTCCCAGATTCAATCCCTTTAGGGTAACCTTTGCCCCAAATATCCAGACTAGTCATAATACTCTGACATCTTTGTACATACATAGTGTACCTGCACCTGTACTTAACAGCCCACAGGGAAATTCTATCTACATTAGGCCTTATATCACAACTCCTAGTGGTACAACTTGACAGACACACTGACATTCTAGCTGGGTATCTCAGTTTAATCCCATGAATCCTCAATAAGCTTATCAACGTTCACAGCCTGGTCCCTGGACTACTTATCCTGCATCTAATCCTCTGCCACACACCTCAACCCAACAGCCAAATCAGCAAGGCCGCCAGGCCTCTCCTGTCTACCTGCCCATCAGTTCACTTACTACTCCACAACCACCAACAATTGGTTCACCTGGTAGCTTGCAGTCTTCTGCTCATAGCCAATATAACATTCAGAATATTTCAACAGGGGCTCGAAAAAACCAGACTGAAATCAAGCTTGAACCCTCACAAAGAGGCAAGTCTTCAAAACTGCGTTCTTCTGGACCTCGAACCTCTAGCTCTTCCTCTTCAGCCAACAGCTGGACCTTAAATTGAAATCAGCCCACTGTTTATACAGCTGCCAGTCCCCCAGTACTGGTGAGATGACCTCCCGTAGTCAACTTAAGGTTTATATTTCAGCTAATGCCACCACAGGGGTTGAACCAGGCATGCCGAATCAGCCTCCAGTCTTCATATCCACAGACTCTGGGGCTTCTGCTGCCTCCAGGAATATGTCTGGGCAAGTGAGCCTGGGTCCTACCTTTATTCGTCAGCGCCCTCCAAAAAATTGACCAATAAGCAATAACTCTGCAAATTCTCTAGTGGTGGTCACTCAACCCAATACAAAATATACTTTCAAAATTAGTTTCTCCCAACAAACCCCCTGCTGTTTCACCAGGGTTTTTTTCTCCCCTACCTTTGAATTTACAAATCTTTAGAATCATCCTGATCATTATATGGAAACAGAAAATATTCAGCACCTCACGGACCCTACATTAGCCCATGTGGATAGCGTAAGTGAAGCATGAAAATTGAGCATGGGATCTGATGATGCTGCCTGCATACAAGTTTTGTTGGTATACCAGAAGGCCAGAATGGATTGACTTCAAAGAAAACTTGAGATTCAAAAGAGAAAACTGGATAAACTAAAATCAGAGGTCAATGAGCTGGAAAATAGTCTAACTCGAAGGCGCCTGAAAAGATCAAATTCGATATCCCAAATACCTTCACTTGAAGAAATGCAGCAGTGTAGAAGCTGTAATAGACAACGACAAGCTGACATTGACAGCTTAGCCAAGGAAATCGATCTTTTCCAAGCCTGAGGCCCACATTTTAATCCCCACACTTTTTATGGCTATAACGGATTTGTAGATCCTGTGCTAGTGAAACCCGAAGATCAGAGGTCCACCACGAAACACCAAAGGCTCAAGACTCAGAGGATGAGGAGGGGGCTCAGTGGCGTTGTACTGCCTGTACTTTTTGAACCATCCAGCCGTAATCCACTGTGAACAGTGTGAGATGCCGCGGCATTTCTGAGCCAGAAGCCCTTATGTCTTCATTAAAATCACATCAAGAGTTTAAGAAGTCATTCTATCATCGGGGAAAATTTTCAGTGCTACATAGGATTTTGTCAGACTGAAAATGTGACGAGATGATGCTGTTCTGATGTCAAATGTCAGCCCACAGAGCTAATAATGCCTCAGTATAATATCATGGGCAGTTGAAATTCAGGACATGAAAGGTAGTCTGCTGAAAAACTTGGTTGCCTGCTGCCTAAACATGTACAGTGTTACTATTATACCATTAGGGATAATTCTCACTATGTTAATCACTAGGCGTTCCCAGGGCTTTTTCCCCTTCTGCCACTACTGAATTTTGACAAGAGGAATAGGACAGTAGCTTTTCTTTTTCCTAAAAAGTCTTTCAGTGAAATACTACACATATAAATAAAAGGAGCAAGGTATAATTATTTAAAAAGTGTTTGCCTCTACAAAGGGCCAACGGATAGGGGAAGAACTCACAAATCTGTGGTTGTTAAAGTTTGTGTCTAGTTTTCCCCCCAAAGCCTTTTGCAGTCATGGGGCGGGGATTTCTAGATTTTGAGACTTGATTCATGACCCCTGGGATCATGTGTTTTAGTATTGATGGGATTATGGATCTAAGTACTTTTGAGATTATGGGTGTAGCCTAAGGCGGATAGGCTGAGGCAGAGAACCTGAATGTAATTTAAAGAGACAGAGAGACAGACTCACGGTGTTGCTCTCTGCTCCCCTGGTTGTTCCATTGCCTCTGTCGCCATTGTTGCTGTTCTGCCACCGTGAACCGCTGCTCTCTGCCATGTGCCACTCAACCCTGGAGTCAGCCAAATATGAACTGAAACCTCCAGCAACTGTGAGCTAAATAAACCTTTTCTTCCTTCATTTTGGGTGTCGGGTATTTGTCCAAGCAATGAGTGAAAAGTAATTAAGACAGTGGCAGTCTTGGCCTTGTTTTTGTCTTCCCTGAAAATGTCTCTGTGAAGCAGCATCTAGGACCTGAAGATAAAAGGAGAACGGCCTGCATTGCTTGAACAAACATGCAGTGAAATACCCCAAAGCTTTTCCTACTGTACGGCTCTCTCAAGTCTGCTTTAAGTGATTTATTATTTTCTTATATTTCTGTATGTACAGTGTAATAGCCTTTTGTTGACTAATTTTCCTGTTTCCTTTTAGTGATTCAGCACGATCCTGTCCCTTTTAAGCCTTACCTGAAAGAAATAATGCCATAAAAATAAAAAAAGCGTGAGTGAAAGGAAACTATGCGCTAAGTAACTTTCCTGCACTTATGCTGTACTTTGCCCTCATGGGTGCCAATATTCTGTGCCGATATACAGATGCTGCACAGTGAATGGCAGAAAGTAATAAGAGAACGATGTGCGTGGATCATACTACATATTCACTTGAGCAGTGGGAAGCACAATAGTGTCCTGTCTTCCATTGGGAAACCTAAAATTTTTTTTTACCCCACTGACAGAGGGGGAAAGTACAGTTTGAAAGCCAGCGATATTAGCAGTACAGACAGCCGGTTTTAAAAACAGTTTAAATGCTTTACTGTCGGGACAGTTTGTTTCTAAACCTGACTTGGTGGCAGTATAATATATTTATAGAACAAACTTCGTCCTACTTAGGACAACTGAAGAGAAGCTGGAAAAAGAAAAAAAAAAAAAACCAAAAAACAAAAGTAAGCAAACCTGAACACTGAATCAACCTCAAGCACCAAGCATCTCTCTATGTTGATGACATGTTTTTATGAGGAAAATAAATTTTCAGGAATGTGTATAACTAAATGAAATCCAGAAAATTAACAATTTTGGAAGTATGGCTATTTTTTTTTTCAATATTTGTTGTTTCCATGATCAAAGAATATCTTTCCATTTTCTCAATCCTCTTCTTTTTATTTTTTCAGAGTACTGTAATTTTCACTGTATAGTCCTCATAATTTCTTTGTTACACGGCATCCTATTTCATTATTGTGGATGCTACTGGGAAATGCACGGCTTCCTTAGGTTTTTTCCTCCATGTGTTCGTTGTTTTTGTACAGAAATAGTGTTGAGCTTTTGAGTGTTGACTTTTATGTTGCTATGCTACTGAATTTGCTTGTTGATTCTTCCAATACTTATGGAGGAATTTTGGGTAACTCCTATGTAGAATATCATTTCATCTACCAATAATTATAACTTCATTGATTCCTTTCTAATCATTATTCCTCTTATTTCTCTCCTGTCTAGTTTCTCTGGCTAATGTTTCCAGTACTATATATTGAATAGAAATAATGAGTGGAGTTCCTTGTCTTCTTCCTGAGTTTCTTTCTTTCTTTCTTTCTTTCTTTCTTTCTTTCTTTCTTTCTTTCTTTCTTTCTTTCTTTCTTTCTTTTTTTGTCTTTTTGAGACAGGGTCTCGCTATGCAGTTCAGGCTGGCCTTGAGCTCCCTTTTGTAGCCCAGGCTGGTCTCGAACTCACACTGATCCTCCTGCTTCAGCCTCCCAAGCGCTGGGATTACAGGCATGTGCCACCACGCCCGGCTATTGCTCCTGATTTTCGAGTGAATGCTTTTAAGTTTCCTTCTCCTCCTTTAGCATGATGCTGCTGTTGCGTTGTCATAGATGGATTTTAAAGGTTGAGTTAAAGACCGTCTGTTCTGATTCTCTGCAGGGCTCTTATTATTAATGAGTTTCTAGACTGCCAGTGGTTTTTTCTGCATCTATTGAAATGATGGTGTCTTTTTGTCCTTGGCTCTGTCGATGTGGCGTATTACATCTATGGATTTGCCTATGCTGAACCATCCCTGCATCCCTCACGTGCATCCCACTTTGCCATGGTGTGTAATCTTCTACATAATGTGCTGTGTTGTGCCTGCCAGCATTTTATTGAGGATGTGTATCTGTGTCTCTTAGGCAGATTGGCCTGTAGTTCACTTTGTTGTTGGGCACTATCTCTGTTTTTTGTTTCGGGTAATTGTGGCCTCCAGGAATGAGTTTGGGAAAGTTTCTTCCCTTTCAATTTCATTGAAAAGTTTCAGAAAAATTGGTGTTGCATGCTCTATGAAGTTCCTGTAGAACTTCAAATCTGTAAGAGGACATAATTCATCATTATGGGAGTACAGAGCAGCAAGGCCACCTCTCCAAAGGCCACATCCTGGCCCCTTCCACGCCTCGAGGTAGAAACCAGGCCTGGCTGCTTCCTTGTATCTAGCTGGTACAAAAGATAGATCCTTCACACCACAGAAGTCGTATCTACCTGTGTTACTGTTACAGGGACATCTCAGATGCTCAGATACTCACACCCCAGTCCTGGGATATAGCAATGCCCTAATGCAGTCTGAAGTTAACACCTTCTCACTTCACCTGTGAGGGAGGCCTCATATTGGGTTCACATTTTGAGTTATTCTTCATCAGTGAGCTGTTTGCAATCATGAATGTTCTTTCTTATTTCTTCTTTTAAATGTGTTTAGTACAGGGTGTCACTACACAGATTGGACTTGGAATGATACTTCCTGTTTTTCAGCCTCTCAAGTGCTGGGCTTACAGATGTGCACCATCACGCTCAGCCTCAATCACTGTCTCAGCATGCCTAGGAGCAGGGTCGACACAGCTTCTCCTTATTTGCCATGATAATTTTAGTTTAGTTTTAAACTATTCAGTTAGAACTATGGCGCATGTTTTAGATCCAATGTTTTGTGTTTTGAGGTGGAGCTTTGAAAGGTGGATGGAACGCAGGAGTTCTCATCATTGAATAAGTTCATAGCTAAGGGGGCACGTGCTGTGAGCCCACAGTTGGAGAAGTCTCCAATTGAGGCTACATGCCTGTCTGTGAAGCCGCTCTACCTCTTTGCTTCCTGGATGCTGTGAGCTGCGCAGCTTTTTCTCTGCCAGGTCCTCCTAACATGCTGTTTCTGATTTAGAGCCAGCAGAGCAGAGCATGAAACCTCTACAGCTGTGAGTCAAAACAAACCCTTCCTCTTATGAGTAGTGCATGCTAAGTACTTTGTTTTGGCCGTGTGAATGCTAACGCATATGTTTTGATTCAAGTATTTCGTTTAAAGTCTGTACTGTTCAGTTTTACTATGTGTACTGCTCTCTTGGTCACCCCGTCTCTA
This sequence comes from Myocastor coypus, assembly GCA_004027025.1. Classification (NCBI taxonomy): domain Eukaryota; kingdom Metazoa; phylum Chordata; class Mammalia; order Rodentia; family Myocastoridae; genus Myocastor; species Myocastor coypus. The sequence continues at coordinate 14,107 of PVJA010022041.1, forward strand.
TATTTTTTGACTCTTTTGCTGCTAGCCCAGGTGCACCCCTAGGCCTAAAGTGTGGACAGCGTGCAGTTGAATCATTTATCTTAAATCCATCCAACGCAAACAGAATATGTGCAGAATCATGTCTCTTGGAATGTTTATGTTAATTCTTGGACAATCATGAAATGACCTCTGTGGATGTGACATTTGGAGTGATCTTCTTTTTGCAGATTGCTATTGGAACCCTGGGGAATGTATCACTGTTGTACCATTATTTTGTCCTTTATGTCAGTGGACATCAGTGCCGGTTGACTGATGTCATCCTTGGGCACCTGACTGTGGTCAACTCCGTTGTCATTCTCTCCAGAGGAATCCCAGAGACAATGCAAGCCTTTGGTTTGAAACATTTTCTCAATGATATTGGATGCAAACTTGTTTTCTATGCTCACAGGGTGGGCAGAGGTGTTTCTATGGGCAGCATCGTCCAGGCCCTCAGCATCAGCCCCAGGAGCTCCAGATGGGCAGAGCTGAGAGTGAGAGCCCAGAAATATATTGGCTTGTCTAATAGTTTCTGCTGGGTTCTCCACATGGTGTTAAATATCAGCGTTCTTGTGTTTGTATCTGACAAGTGGAACAACACAAACATCTTGAAAAGTGTATCTTTTCAATACCGCTTAGCTGTGCTTCCTTCTAGAGGCACACATTCAGGCTTTAGCACTTTCACCTTTCTTCATGATATTTCATGTCTGACAGTCATGATCTGGGCCAGTGGCTCCAGGGTTTTTATCCTATACAAGCATGAGCAACGGGTCCACCAGATCCGCGGACATAGTATTTCATCAAGACCTTCCCCTGTGATAAGAGCTTCTCAAAACATTCTTATCCTGCTGAGTTCCTTCATAGCCATATTTCTGCTCAAAGGAAAAAAGAGATTTAAGAGCCAGCCTACAGAATTTGAGAGAAGTTTAAGAGCTACTCTTCTAACAGAACATTAATATTCAAAGAAGTACAAAACCTGAATAATACGTGCCAATCTATTAACGGCCCAATTTACTGAGAAGGTAATTCTCAACATTGGAAGGAGAAATGACCAGTAAAAATAAAATTTTCTTCAAAATTTTTAGTCATTAGGGAAATACAAATCAAGGTTACACTAAATTCCACCTCACCCTGATCAGAAAGCATTCTAAGACAACAACAACAACAACAACAACAACAACAAGTATTTAGTTCTTGTGAGGATGGGAGGAAAGAGCCCTTCCACATTGCTGATGGGAATACAAGTTAGTACAACTCTGAAATCAGTATGGCAGTTCCTCAAAAATCTAATCCTGGGGCTGCCCCATGCTCATCACACGACATTCTTCCTGTAAGTCAAAAGCAAATTCAGTACATTGTAGGAACACCTTTAGTACCCATATTAATTACAGCAAGCCTGCCTTTTCATTGTATTTAAGGATGAAGTAGTAACTGAACTTTTATGCAAAGTGAGGATTCAGAATCAGAATGTTTTATCTCAGAAGAGAGACTCAAGTACTTTGGTTGATAGCGACTCCTAATCTTCAGACCGTGCAGTTGGTGTTAATTATACCCTGAGACAAAGCATGAAAGATAATTAGGTACAACTATCAGAAGTTTAGAGTTGTGATCACATTGCAAAGTCTGAATCGTTGAAGTTTAAAGATGATTCAGGAGAAATCCATGCAAAAAGGAGTAATAATTTCTGCAGTGAACACTGAGCTGATAAGGAAAAATGGGCGTCCTATATCATCAATAGTCCCTCAAGTTCTACCTGATGTGAGTTAATGTGATCTTCTTTGAGTGAATCTTTATAGAATCTGTAACAAAATTTCTAAATGTGAGTTTATGGAATGTATAAGATCACAACTGTATTTTTTCCATGCCTGTTTTTATTGTTAATATCTTCAGAAATCTCACCTCTGACAATTTTGGCTATGTCACTTGTAAACGAATAGACATACAGAATGTTAGCAATTTACTTGCTAGCACTTCATTATATGAGTCCATATAAATGTTTTGTAGTACACAGTGAAGGGAAAGAAATGAGATTAATCAATTTTTGTGATACTATATTATATTCATATTTTAACCATAGAAAAAATCACTATTATCATTTGGATGTTTTTCCTTCTTATATTTTGGCAACCAGATGCTTACATGTTATTGAGCAATCAACATATTTTCATTTTACTAGTACCCCTCAATATTTATCATCAATATCTTATATAATAAAATGTTAACATTGAAATTAGTATGAAAATTTAAGGATCTTAACAACACAAAGTGACAAAGTAGAAATAAGTACTGAAAATATAATACAATCACTCAATGAATAGTGAAAGGCTTTCCTAGCACCACAGGGTGAAAATGTTCTGCCTTACATGAATGTACGTCAGTCAGATATCTCATTCCCACCAAAAGATCTACGGATATCTCTCTATGGCTGTATTTTCTTTGGGCTGTAGTGGTTTGCCTTAAAAATTTGTCATAAAAGGTAGCAGAATTATGGACTGTGTAGTAGTTGTTTTTAGGTCTCATGTACCTTTTGCAGCTTCACCTTCAATTTTTAAACAACCCAGTGCTTTAAAACTAATTGTCAGGCTGGCCAGATAGCTCAGCAGATTAAAACACCCACTTAGGCAGACACAGGGACCAGAGGTTCTATCCATGGCCTACCACGCCACCCCTCTACCCCAGAGCATGCTGAGAAGGCAAATGAGACTGGAAGTGGTGGTGTATGCCTGTAATCCCAGCACTTAGGAGGCTGAAGAACTGGAAGGATCACTATGAATCTGATCTGTGTAGTGAGGTCCTGTAGACCCTGTACTCAATACATCAATAAAAAGAGAAAACAATTATCTCCAGAGGACACTAACAGTAAGTAGAGAACATTGTGATCTAATTTTTTGCGATAAACAATCTCTGCATTGCGCTCTTGTGAGAGCTTTTGTGGTTCTGAAGACCAAAATCAGCCTGGAAAACTTGCAGAATGACCTCAAAGGTGACAGTAGTGGGAGTGGTGTTGTTATCACAGACTGTGTGTGGAGTTTTGGAAAGTTCCTTTTTTTTTCCTTCAGTACTTTACCTTTACATCTCTGGGCACCAGTTAATGTTCACAGACAATTCTCCAGCTTTGCTGACTGCCAATTACTGATTCCTGCTCCCTAGAGAAGAACTTCAGACAGTGGGAGCTCTTGTCAGGCAAGATTTCCTCAATGACCTTGGATGCAAGGTTGGGTTGTATCTCCATAGAGTGGGCAGGCCTCTGTCCATCAATGTCACTTGCTTCCTGAGTGGCTTCTGAGCCATCACCATATGTTCCAGTAACATCAGGGAGGCAAAGCTTAAAGTAAAAGCATCAAAGTATACTGGGCCCTGTGCATTCATATATTGGACCCTGCAAATACTGATAAATATCATGTGTCGTGTATAAGTTAATGAAAAATGGAGCAAAAGAAACATGACACTGCAGAAATGCTTTGGAATTCTGCTCTGCAAATCATGCTGCCATGATAGCACTGTCGCTACATGTAGTGCTGTTATTGTTCCTGTTACTGTCAGTGTCGGCTTCAGAGTCTACACCAGCAACTCCATGCTTTTAATTCTGAGCAGGCACAAGCATCAGGTCCAATAACTTTATAAAATGAATGCCTCTCCAAGCTCTCCACTAAGTCCAGAGATACACGAGATATTTGTCTTCTCATGAAAACCTTTGTATCATCTTGCAACATCCCTCTGCTCTATCCCCCAAGTGCGTGCTGCCAATTCTCAGAGACCCAGCTGGTTGTTGCAGAGCATCAGTGCACTTATCTTTCTGTGTTTTCCGCAGTTTTGCCCCTTTGTGCTGATGGTCCGGTACTTCTAGCACCCAGGCTCTGTGTTCGGGAGAAAAAACAACTTGTTTATTTGTTTGCTCTCTGGTCTTTATGGATTTGCAAGCACAATTGTGAAATAGAGATCTTAGAACAGTGAAGAAGTTTTTGGTTCTGCACCTGTTTACCAGCAAAGCACTAAAAGTACTACCAGTGCTAAATAACATAGTTTGTGTGGTGTGATTTCTTTCTTTATTTCTTTCTTTCTTCTTTTTTTTAAATCATGTATTTGGTAGAGCATCTCAATATGAAGATTGGACTTGTAATGATCCTCTTGGCTCAGTCATTTCTCTCTCTAGTTCAGTGATTATTTCTGCTCTGTTCTCCTCTCTACTTTTCTGTAGTTGTTCCTCTACTTTATTTTTTTTTAAGATTTATTTATTTATTTATTTATTTATTGTTTCAGAACCTTTGTTTGTTTATTCACTCATTTTTATGGCCGGCTCAGCCCGCCCTGAGGCCAGGGCTGGCGCAGCATGTGGTGCCAGGGATTGAACCGCGGTCCCTGAAGCCGCCCAAGCTTTCTCAAGTAGGCGCTTTAGACCACTGAGCCATCCCGCCAGGCCCCTGTTCCTCTACTTTAGATGCTATTAATTTAGAGAGGTCTTTTTTAACTTCAGATGTTATTTCTGCTCTTGTTTCCTCTATACGTTTCTGCAGTTGTTTTTCCACTTCAGAGTCTATTAATTCACGCACTTCTTTTTTTACGTTAGATGTTATCTCTGAGGTGAGTTGCTCTATATGTTTCTGCACTTGTCTGTCTACCTCAGAAGTTATTGATTCAGAGATCTTGTCTGCATGGTTCCCATTTTCTTGTATGGTGGTGTCTCCTGTACCTCTTACAGGTAAGCTCAGGACCTGAGATTGTGTTTTGCTCCTTGTCTGTATCATTCTGCATAGCAGTGACCTTTGGGTCAGGACTGGGTGCCAACGGGTTTGTTGTTCAGTCCAGGTTGCTGGATTGGCTGAGCTGCTTGTAGGCCACGGGAGGGAGGTCTCACTCACCTGGCAGGCCTGGCTACTGGATAGGCTGTGCTTGCGTCAGGCCAGAAGTCTGACTCACGTGGCAGATCTGGTGCTGGATAGGCCGCGTTTTGGGCAGGCCCATGTTTATTTCTTTGTCTTTACAAATTGCTGTAAAGATTTTAGTACTGTATTGAATAGGACTGGTGAGAGTGAAAGTGTTGTTATTTACCAACAACATCCAATGAAATGCAAAATATAATAAAAAGCCTACTAACAAAGTAAAGTCCAGAACCTGTTGTATTCACCACTGAATTCTACAAGAAATTTATAGAAGACATAAGCCCAATACTCCTCAAACTCTTCAATGAAATTGAAAAGGAAGCAATCCTCCCAAAATCATTCCTAAAAGCAAGTATTACACTGATACCAAAACCAGAAAAAGACGCAACTAAAAGAGAGAACTACAGACCAATTTCTCCCATAAACATAGATGCAAAAATTCTCAATAAAACTGTCTCTCCACATGTTGAAAACTAAACTTGACCCAGGTCTATCACCATGCACTAAACTAAAATCAAACGGATTAAAGATCTAATATTAAAAGACAAACCCTAAATCTCCTAGAGGGGAAAGTCGGAGGAAATCCTGAAGACTACGGAGTAGGCAAATAGTTCATGGACAAGAATCAAAATGCATGTTTAACACCTGAAAGAATCAACACATGGGAGCTGCTCTGGCTGAGAAGTTTTTTCACGTCAAAGGAAATTGCCAACAGACTGAAAAGACAATCCACAAATTTTGAATAGATTTTAACTAATAAGTACTCAGACAAAGATCTTCTATCTAGAATTTATAAAGAACTAAGAACCAAGATCTAATCTAGAAATGGGCATCTGAGATGAACACACACTTCTCAGCGAAAGAAATTCAACAAACCTATAAATATATGAAGAAATGCTCCAAATCACTAGCCATTTGTGAAATGCAAATTAAGACAACACTTAGATACCATCTCACCCCAGGAAGAATAGCTATCATAAAGAAATCAACCAGCAACAAATGTTGGAGAGGCTGTGGGGAAAAAAGAACCTTTCTTCACTGCTGGTGGGAATGCAGACTGGTACAGCCATTATGGAAAGCAGTGTGGAGACTCCTTAAAAAACTAGAACTGCAAATCCCATTCAATCCAGCTATCCCCCTACTGGGAATTTTCCCAGGAGAACTGAAAACATCCTATCATGGTGATATCTGTGCACCTATGTTCATAGCAGCATAATGTGTGATAGTCAAATCTTGGAAACAACCAAAATGCCTATCATCTGAAGAATGGTTGAAAAAGATGTAGTATTTTCATAAAATGGAATATTACTCATCTATAAGGAATGATAAATAGAAGACTTCATATATAAATAGATGTATTTTGAACATATATTCATAAGTCAAATAAACCAGATCTACTTTTGCAAATATAGTCTCCCTAGTGCAAGGACTCAAAAGAATAAATAAATAAATAAATAAATAAATAAATAAATAAATAAATAAATTTTGGGCGGTAGCAGGAATCAATCTCAGGACCTTGCGTTTTTTTTTTTTTTTTTTCATCCTCAGCCCCTATAATTTTTTTCAGAAGAGTGATGTAAACACAAAATTCATTAGGAAGAGAAAAGAAATTAATGGTTACTGAAAGTGGTAACGTTTTATTGTTTGATCATTCTTACATACTTATATCTGTTGATCTAAACAGATTTGATGATGAAAATATGTAATGCAACCATTGTTAAATTTTTCTTGTTTTGAAATTCTGTACTATATGTACTCGTATTGTTATTGTTTTTTATCTTTGTTTCTGCTATTTTTACTCTTTAAAATAAAATTAAATCTATATAAATAAAGAAATAAATGAAATAAACATGATCTGAATAGGAGTGACAATCTGTAATGATCCCATACTCAAAGAATTCAAAGAACGTCACAAGAAGACTCTCAGAACTAATAAATAAGTTCAAAGTTTGTATGTAGCATCGTCAGTTTTTCATTGCTGCAATAAAATACACAATTTTCAAAATTAAAAATCAAAGGTTTTCTTGGCTTATAGTTGGTAGAAATTTTAGTCCGTAGCCAGCTGGCTGCAAGGCAATACTTACAGTGCAGACAGTAGTCGCAGAGGAGAAACATTTCGCAGTGTGCACAAGGCAGAAAAAAGTTAAGTGGGAAGCGATGGCATATTCCTCTGTCTGTCTGCGAGATGCTTAATATGCCAGCTTCTGTAGTCACACTGAACTCAGATAAGTTGATCACACTAGACTGTTTCAATCATAAAAGGAACAACACTTTTTGTTACTCCCAAAGTCACTTATTCTGGGCTTGGATTTGCATTTCCACACACAGGAATGCTGCCTAAATTACTCTCTTTGTGTTAACAGAGTGTTGCACCCCCTTTCATAGAGTTGCACACTACATTAATTCTGATGAAAGAACATTTTACAATGAAAGACGTGAGGCAGTGAACTTGTCATCCTGGAATTTACTGTAGTGACTATGTTCCTCACCAGACAGAAACAGGTGGATTGATAGGTGGAATGGCATTATGAAGACATTATAGGGGCTCGTTAGATGACAACACTTTGCAAGATTGGGGCATGTCTCTCAAAAATCATATATATACTGAATCCATGTCCTTTTATGATACTCATATAATCACCAGGATTCCTGGATCCAAGAATCAGGGGATAGAAATTCAAATGGCATCACTGATTATTACGCCTTTTACCCCAGTATCAAACATTCTGATTCCTGTTTCTACAACTTTATGTTATGCTAGGCTAGAGTCTTTGTGGCAGAGAACGGATGACTTTATTCCTGTGCCAGAAAGCACAACAATGAACCCACAGCTCGAGAAGCTCAGTATTCAACTTGGTCATCATAGCCTCTCCATGATGTTGCATAAACATGATGGCAAAGGGGTTGTGTGCTGCCATGGCTGATTGGTCTGAACTAGAAAAGGAAATTGAGTTATAACTTCACAGCAGCACAAAATAAGAGTGTACCTGTAGTACAGGAGATATCTGAGGGTACCTACTAATATCATCATGCCTTATTAAGGTCAACAGAAAATGACAACAACCCAAACAAGGCAGGATGACAAATGGCCTCTGTCCTTCAAGAATGAGTACTTGTTATAGCTTAGTGGCCCAAAGCACAAGCTTAGGCAACCTAAGGGACTGCGGTTCGATCCCCAAAAGTGATTGAGCTCTTGGTCATTCTATAGGCTGGGTTGCATCAAAAGATAATTACTTGGCTGTCATGAGCTCATTTCTGGACTTCAATTTCATTCACTCTGGCTTTTGTGTGTGTGTGTGTGTGTGTGTGTGTGTGTGTGTGTGTGTGTGTGTGAGTGAGGTAACTTTCATTTCTCATTAGTGTGGCGAGGCAAAGATGCTGGAGCAGCTGAAAGCCAATAAGATGGAAGCTCACTGTAGTTCGCAGAAAGTCAGAAACTTAGAAACTTGAAGCTCAGTGTTGCACAGCTGTGTCAGAAATTTGGAAAGTCTGTGTTGGGAAAGATGATCAGTTGGTGCTGAAAGCCTGTATTGGTCAGGGTTTTACTTAGAGGAACAGAACAGATATAATATAAGGAATGGACATTAACACAAAATATAAAATCTATAAGGAATTACAAGACTGGCTTACAATAGTCAGCCACAGAGTCAGATGAGGAAGCGTGCAGAAGGCGTCTGCCTGCTCCAGACTGAAGAATTCAATCCCGAGGTCTGGACTTGAGTGCAGCACTCCGTGTAAGTCTCTATCCATCAGCTGATGGATCTGCGCTGGAAGACTGAAGTGTCTGTAATGGATGCTGAAGAGTCTGTGACAGATGGCGAAAGATCCACGCTGGAGGCTGAAGAGTCTGCGCTGCAAGCCAGACGATGAAGTCCAGGCTGAATGCAAAAGCCGAAGCTTCTCCGACGAAGTGAAGTCTTGACTCCTTCCTCAGCCCTTTAAAAAGTCTCTTAGTGCTCAGTCATTCTGACGTGGGCTCATTGTGCCCTAGGGTGGAACCAATCATACCCCAGGATGCGCCCTTGATACCACTGTAGGGAGGAGCCAATCATATCCTAGGCAGGCCCTGGTCAGCTCCAGGGAGGAACCAATTGTACCCCAGGGTGGGGCTCCCACCAACAGGGAACTGGGCCGCTGAGTCATCCAGCCAAGTTGGCACAATGTATCAACCACTACAAAGCCCAAAGGAACAAAAGATACACATATTAAAGCTATGATGAATACTTGTGAAAAATAGAAACACTTGCTAACTTGTCTTTTTATTCTTTCTGAGGGAGAATGCAATTGGTGCCAGCAACTTCTAAGATAGGGCTCACCCTCAGTTGACTGGCCTATGCCAATCATCCATAGATACGTGAATATTTGGTATCCTGCTAGGTGATCCTTAGGTGTAACCGACATGTCATAATTAATTATTACACTAAATGAAATCTTACTTTTCGGATATTTGGTTTCTTTTTCCTATCACTTGAGTTTTTTTTTTTTTTTTTTTTTTTCTGCTCCTCACTAGCTGTTGCATTCTCCACATTCTCCTGCATGTTGAAAAGTCATTTTCTACAACTGTATACACTAGACCACTAAATTTTCCTCATTAATTTCCCTTTTGTTATTGTTCTGATCCAGCTCATCTTTTATTTTCTTTTTTTCTCATTATTAACTGTAGTGAAAATTAATTATTATATAGCATATTAAAATTGCAGACAAATATTGAAATGTGAAAGATGAAAGGTGTAGAGTGAATTTTGGAGAAATAATTCTGAGATGAATATATAGCATGAGGTTAATAATAGACTATATTATAAAAATTATAAAAATTATTTACAAACTTAAATGAATATAAAAATTGTCTAAAATAAAAAAGAAGAAAAAAGAATTTATATATCAGAAATATAATAGTTCACTCTATGCCAAAATCAAGAAACTTATATGCATTTAATTAGAATTCTTAAAGTAGAAGTGGGTATGCAATAAATATTTAAATTTTTTGAATTTAGTTGAAAATATAGCACCACATTTTCAAGAAAAATGAACCTTTTGCACAAGAAATATAAATAAAACCATACCAAGATACACAAAAATGAAATTGTTCACAACTAAATGTAAAGAAAAAAATATTAGAGCATATGCATAAAAATACTAGCTGTGGAAGAACAAAATTAAATAGCGTCTTATTTCACATTAGAAAAAAATAGAGCAAATGGATAAGAAACTAGACTAATTCAAAGGAGTGAAAAAATTTGTCTTCACTGAATTTTATGCTTAGCAAACATACCACCAAAAACTAAAAATAAAATATTTTCCCATTATATGAACTTGAAATATTCTAATATCTCCATATGTAGCATACAGAAAATAACAAAGACAAGAAAAGTTGTAGGATGGTCTAGGATAAAGAATAAAGAGCTCTCAAAATGGTAGTTCTGTAGGGATATGTAAAATATAATTATATTAGATGAACCCATTTAAAAGGTCACTGAACATTTCCACAAAACAGTATCAGTCTTATGTCAGGTTATATGCATAGTTTTTCTTATATATATATGTGTGTATGTGGGTGTCAGTGTGTGTAAAAGTCAAGGAAGAACTAATATAAAGTCAGTGGAAAGTGGAAATGTACTTTTTAAAGTTTCTAAGTTAAAATGAAACAATACTCAGAAAATTAATTACATATTAATTAGTTAAAAATTAAACTAAGGGCCCGGCGGGATGGCTCAGTGGTCTAAAGTGCCTGCTTGGGAAAGCTTGGGTGGCTTCAGGGACAGCGGTTCGACCCCTGGCACCACATGCTGCGCCAGCCCTGCCCTCCGGACAGGCTGAGCCGGCCATAAAAATGAGTGAATAAACAAACAAAGGTTCTGAAACAAGAAAAAATAAATAAAATAAAAAATTCTTTAAAACAATTAAATTAAATATTTCAAAACAATATTCTGAAGTTAAAATTAAATCATGAGTCCAACTATATGAAGGAAACTATGATCAATTCAGTGTACTCACACAGTATTTGAATAGTTAACATATCTATCTATCTATCTATCTATCTATATCTATCTATATATATCAACTAAGAAAAAGCTTTTATGATTGTGAAAATTACTAAGAATAATATATAACAAGCCTGGCATGGTGGTGCATGACTATAATCCCAGCACTTGGGAGGCTGAGGCAGGAGGATTGGTGTGAGTTCTAGACCAGCCTGGGCTACAAAAGTGAGTTCAAGGACAGTCTGAAATGCCCAGCGAGATCCTGTCTCAAAAACAGAAAAAAAAGTATATATAACAAAAATACTGGAATGGCAAATTTATGACTAGCACTTTTATCAGTTTGGGGATAGGATATCACACAAAGTTCTAGTATGCCATGGACATGGACAGTGTCCATGATGCTTACTAGTGGCCTGGTGTCACTGGTGGGACTGAGCTACCACTATTTCCTTGATATCCACCCTGTAGGCTCTAACAGAGTCATGACCCATAGAAACAGGAGAAGTCCATTTATAGAGTATACTGATGGAAATATTTTGCATCTGTATACAAAATAATAATGGAAAGATTGCTGTTGTATACTTCTTTTTTTCCCTGTGTTTCATTGTTTCTCTATTTGGTGAGTTCTTTCTGTTCTCACTCATGGAGTTGAGGTCATTTTGGTCCTTTTCTAGAATATGTTTTAGTAGTCTGTGTAGGATTTAATTTGTCATCATGAAATTCTTTAGCTGTTCTTTGTCATGGAAGTATTTCATTTCTCCATTAAACTTGAAAAAGAGTTTTTCAGGACATATCAGCCTGGGTTGCAATTTGCTTTCTTGCAAAACTTGTAGTACTTGGCTCCATGTTCTTTTTGACTAGATGATTTGTGAAGAGAAATCTGCCATGATGGATTTTGCTTTAAATGTGATCTGTTTCTTTAGTGGCTTTTAGTATACTGTTCCTGTGCTGAAACTCTGGGATCTTGATTATTATATGTCTGGATGTATTTTTTCTTTTTTTTTTTTTGTGGTACTGGGATTGAACTCAGGACCCTGTGCTTGCCAGGCTCAGGACCCTGTGCTTGCCAGGCAAGCGCTTGTTCTACTGAGCTATCTCCCTCACCCTGTCTGGGTGTATTTTTAATTGGGCTGATGTTATTTTGAGTTCTGTATGCTTCAATTATCTGAATGTCAGACTGTTTTCCCATATTTAGGAAGTTTCTGCTATTACTTCTGCCCATATTCTTTTCATATCACTTGTATTGACTCCTACTGACGGCAAAACCAGAGAAAGGTTGCAGTAAAAAAAAAAAAGAAAACTATTGGCCAACATCCCTCTTGAACATAGATGCAAAGCATTCAATAAAATCCTAGCAAATAGAACATAGAAAATAATCAAGAAAATTATACATTATGACCAGGTAGAATTCATCCCAGGAAGGTAAACATGATTCAACATATGCAAATCTATAAACATAATACACTATCACTGTATCAACAGAGACAAAACAAAAAGCCGTATGACCATCTCAATTAATGCAGAAAAGGCTTTTGACAAATACACCTTTCCGTGATCAGAGTTCTAGAGAAAATTGGAATAGATAATGCCTACCTCAATCTGATAAAAGCCATCTTTGATAATACACGAGCCAATATTATTCTAATTGGGGAAAAATGGAAATCTTTACACTCAAATACTGTAGAAGACAAATTATGTCCTCTATCACCAATCCTATTCATTATAGTTCTGGAGTCATTAGCTAGAGCCATTAGAGAAGAGAGAGAAATAAAACACATAAGTATAGGTAAAGAAGAAGTTAAGCTATCATTATTTGCAAATGATATGATTCTCTACTTGGAAGACCCAAGAAAACTCCAACATGAAGCTTGGACAATTAATAGACAAATTCAGTACTACATCAAGTTAAAAAGCCAATACCCAGAATTCAATATTATTGCTCTACACAGATAACAAACACACTGAGAAAGAAATTAGATAAATAATACATTTACAATAGCATCTGAAAAATGAAATACCTAGGAATTAATCTAAATAATGAAGTAAAATGTCTTTACAGGGAAAATTATAGTAGTATGTAAAAAGAGGCAGAATATTTCATAAAATGAAATGATGTTCCTTGTTCTAGGATATGAAGAACCCACATTGTAAAAATGACCACACTCCCAAAATTATTACACAGATTTAATGCAATCTTTATCAAAATACTACAAACATACTGCAATAAGCTAGAGAAAACACTCCTAAAATTTATTTGGAACCAGGAAAGACCTAGAATAGCCACAGCAATCCTGGGGGGGGGGGGGAAGGCAGGAGACATTACAATCCTGGACTTGAAGTTAGACTATAAAGCTACACCAGAAAAAGAAAAAAAGATACTGGCCAAAACCAAAACAAAATAAAACAAAACAAAACAAACAAAAAACCAGACCCAGACCCAAGGGTTCAATGAAACAGATTAGAAGATGTAGATACAACTAGAAACACACTCAGCTATACCACCCTCGACAAAAGGACTACATATGTTCACTTTAAGAAGTATAGCCCTTTTAAGAAATGGTGCTGTAAAAACTGGTTCTCTCCATGCCAAAAGTAAAACTAGTCCCCAAGTCTATTGCCATGCACTAAACTCACATCAAAATGGATTAAAGATAGAGCATGAAAACAGAAACACTGAATCTCCTGGAAGAGCATATAGATAGATATCTTGAAGATGTCGGGATAGGCAAACTGTTCATGGACACGCACCAAACTGCATGAGAAATATTTCAAAGTATCAACAACTGGCACCTTGAAAAGCATCTGCAAGTCAAAAGAAATCACTAACAGATAAAAAAGACAACCCATAGATTTGGGGGAAAAATTTTAACCAATAATTACTCAGAGAAAGGTCTTCTTTCTAGAACATATGAAAAAAATTAGGTCCCCAAAACTTAGAGACCCTATCCAAAAAATGGGCATCTGAGATGAATACACACTTCTTAGAAGAAGAAATAAAGACAAATAAATACTTGAAAAAATGTTCTACATCCCTGGCCGTTTGAGAAATGCAAATTAAATCAACATTGAGATGCCTAGTTATCCCAGAAAGAATAGCTAACATGAAGAAATCAACTAAATCAACTAATAACAAAATGCTGGAGAGGCTGTGGTGGAAAAGAAACCCTTGTCCACTGCTGACGGGGCTGCGGACTGGTGCAACCACTGTGGAACCAGTGTGGGGACTCCTCCAAACAGCAGGATTGAAATTCCATCCAATCCAGCTATCCCCCTACTGGGAATTTTCCCAAAAGAATCGAAAACATCATGCCATAGTAGTATATATGCACTCATATTTATAGCAGCACAGTGTTCCCTAGCTAAATCTTGGAAGCCACCAAAATACTCATCTTCTGATGAATGGGTAAAAAAGATGTTTTTTTTTTTTTTTATAATGGTGTATTAGTCAGTTACAAAGAAAGATAAACTCAAAGTTTTCATAGACAAGTGCATGGGCTTAGAGGCCGTGCTCATAAGCAAAATACACAGGACCCTCATGTGTCAATATTATATTGTCTCCCTAGTGTGAGAACCGCAACAGAAGAAATATAACCTGTAAGTTATAACATGTATGGTAAAATGAAAAAAAATGGAACTTAAGGATTAAACAATGAAGTGGAGAGAAAGGAGAAAAGATAGCAAAATGCAGGTGGGGGAGGGTGGCTGAGGTGACTGTGATAAGAATTTCCATTAGTTTTTGCAAACAGCAGGTGATGTGTGGAATTTTCACCTAGACAAACTATACACTGATACCGGCATCTAAACAATTACATAAAGGGTAGCAATACGAAATACAAAAGCCCTGCTTGATTGTATGTCATTTTGGTCTTATAAATGTGTACCATTTTGAATGTCATATCAATTATTACTATACAATCTTTAAAGTAAATTTTTTAAAAGTTATGCAAAAAAAGAAAGAGGGACTTTAAAAAGATTTAAGGTTTCTTGAAAGTTAGTGGCAATATTCAATCTTATGTCCAATCTGTTCATCTGAGCAACTGATTTGACAATAAAAGTAGCTAATTTTTTACCAACCATTGTTTATCAGCTGTTATTGTGAAAGTCTGTAACATACGCATTGTATGTTAGCATGTTTCTGTCTTTGTTCCTTTTCTTTTTTGGTTGGGCTGGTTCAGCCAGCCCCAAGGGCAGGGCTGTTGGCATGTGGTCCCAGGGACTGATTATGGCCCCCTGTGCCTGCCTAAGCTTGCCTAAGCAGGCACTTTAGAGTGCTGAGTTATCTTGCTAGCCCTGTCTTTGCTTCTGACTTTTGTACTATGTTTTTACTCTTCAAAATTAAATTAAATTAAACTTAGAAAAAAAGAAAATCCAGGCACACAAAGATAAACACTGCATGTTCCCAGGCACAGTTGTAATATAAATACAGTTGAGGTCGTGCATTGTGGGCAATGCTATAATTGCTGTAGTTTGGAGGCGGACGCGGAGGCGGAGGCGAAGGCGGAGGCGGAGGCGGAGGCAGTAGGACTTTGGGATGTCCAAGGGGAGTCCGGTTTGTACTTTGTCGTGAGATCAGTATGAGTTAGAAAGTCATATTGAGATCCTGTCTCAGAAAAGCAAATAATAAAAAGCAAAGCCTCAGCATGCAAAACTAGTATGTCAGTGATTACTGTCTGAAGTCTGGTGAGAATGGAGATGCTTGTTGTTGATTTGCAGAGATAAATTTAGTGGACCTACTGAAGTGAATTAATTATTGCCGTCAATACCTACGTTCTGGATTCTTGAAAATGACTGCAGTAGCATGTGTTGAGTGTTTTCACCCCCCAAGTTACAGACGGCTGAAACCCTAACTATATCGCTGTGATTCCAAGACATGGCAAATCATATCTGTGTACTTAATCTACGTGAATGTTATTTATATAACATATATGATCACATATATATATATATATATATATATATATGATTTAGTTTATCATTTAAAATTGCAAAATTGTGCACACTTTGCTGTGATTCCTTTATTTGTGAATTATCAACATTCTGCTGCATAATTTAACCACTGGTTGCCTTCACCTATTCTGGTAAAGGAAGTTTCTCCAGAGCACCGAAGTGCTCTCTCTTCAGGGATGCCCATGGAAACTTTTAATTATTTCTGGGAAATGAGAACTGCATGCAAAGTTTTTGAAAGGAGTTTTTTTTTTTTTTCTGCTCTATAATTCATCCCAACGACATGATTTTTCAATGTCAATTAAATTTCAAGCGAGGTAATAATTGCAGATCTTCGGGGAATAAGGACACTGGCTGGCATTCTGCCTGCCTCCTTGCCATCCAGTGCGGGTGTCATAGCTCTCATCTCTTTCTGCTGTCTGGGATGCAGAATGGTACTGGGGGAGCCTTTCTCTCCCAGCGTGAGAAGCAGATTCTCCAAGAGAATGACGTGCATAGATTCTATGTCTGATTAAACCACATGTGGGAAATGGATTCATCTGGGCAGCCAGGCAGAAGAGAGAGGAAAGTAGCTGTGGGAATTTGCTCTGAGCAGCAGTGAAGTTTGATATGTAAGAGCCTGGGGACTTTGCTTCAGTAATCACTCTGCTATTCAGCCTGGTTTGCAGAGAACACAGAGTTATCCAGCACTATGAGTCTCAGTACATGTTTTATGCTTATGAAAATGAGTGTCATGAAGTTCACTGAATCTGACATATTTGTGTACAACAAAGTGAAAAGATTTAACTGGTACAGTATTTTTTTTCTCATCTGAGTTTCAAAGATTACAGGAAATAATTAGGTCTCTGTACGAATACCTACACATCATCATCTGATCCATGTGAGACAGCTATCCTCCCTAAAGCCAGGGAGGCTGACCTTCAGAAAGCGTTAATTTAAACCTTAGGGAATCAGACATTCCGCTGCGCCTTGTGACATTTTCTTGGATTGTAAAGCTGCTAATTTTGGTTTCAAGCTCTTTATATTTTTGCCATGTAAATGTCCCAGAAAAATCTTTAAAATTTCAGCTAGGATGTTATGTTTCATTGATATTTTAGCACCACTGTGGATATGAGTAGGCTCACTACTACAGTCTCTTTCTTTTTCTAAATAAGAAACTTGCAAATGTGTTATATCTAAAGAGTCATTTATACAATACCAGAAGCAGTGAATCATTGACTTAATCTAAACTTTGAACTCATTTGAGAGTTGCTTAGAGTAAAGCCAAATACTAGCTAGCTACCAAAGATTATGATATTATGCTAGCTACCAAAGATTCCAGAAGACATATGTGATTTTTATTTCCTTTTTAATTTTATTTTTATTACTTTTAATAAGAAATAACTGCTCCAGTTTCAAAACACATTAGTAGTACATTCTCAATAGTTGCTACAATGCATATGTGATTACGTCATCAGCAATTTTAGTGTTGTGTCAGATTCAGTGAAATCAGCTCAGCCACAAGAAACTATTGAATGAAGAAATATTTTATTAAGACATGAATCCTGATTCCAAAATAATATAAATGCATAGAAAAATATTTTCACTTAATTGCCAGACTTCAAGTTATATATATATATATATATATATATATATGTATATATATATGTATATATGTACAATATTACTGGTGTCTGCCTACAAAGTACACAGAACACTAAGTTTGGCAGTATGGTTAAGTCCTTGCCTTTGTTGGTACTTAGATGAAATATAATTTCTTTGTGCTAAACGGATGTGTTATCTACACTAAAATGTTAATAGATCTGCAGTGTATCGTCCTGACGATCTTAAATTAAAATAAATAAGTATTCCATCACAGTGGGGCACAAGCTGCAAATGCTGTTTGAAGAAACACCAAAACTCTCACTATGAAAACTTATATCTCGCAAATGCATAAGAGTTTTCACGTGAAATTTGAAAAAGTAAACCATATATCTGTGAAATACCATGGAACTGATATTGGCAGTAATCTTCCTTGTCTTTGGATACAGTGTGTCATTAATGCAATCAAGCTCATAGTTATCCACCTGTCTCAGTCTCTCCAGTTTTGGGATAACGGGCATGTGACACCACACCTGGTTTTGGTGCCCAGCGTGGTGCACCTGGAGTTCTAGAGCCAGCAAGACATTCAGCCCTGGGGATCAAACCCAGGTCATTGCACTTGCCAGGCAGGCGTTTAGACCATCAAGCTTTTTTTCCCAGTCTTGCTTTTATTCTGTTAAATCATGAACCATCTGTATCCTGGTTCACCCAATAGATATGAACCACTACTTCAACCAATCAGAGACATGAATTTGCCCTGCTTTTTGGGATTTCAGTCTTTGATGCCTGCAACTTTCATAGGCCTTAGAAAAAGATCATGAGCTGCTTGCATTGTAAAGAAATGCATAAAGAAGCTGAAGCTTTTATTTCCATGTCATACAGGTAATAATATAAACATAGCATGAGTTCATTTAAAACATTTTTATAATATTTATTTTTATATCACTAAATGATTAATTTTCAGTTTTTATATTCACTTCATTTTATATGCCTATTTTTTTCTGGAAGAAATGTATTTTACTATGCTCAATTATTTTAAAAACTTTGTCATATTTTTCCTCAATGTGATTAACATATGTCATTAATATTAACTTTTTAAGTCAGTTGTATTTAATTTGGTATTTTGGATTATCTCTTCTCTCTGCACTTTCAGGACTCCAGCAGGATAGTGTACTATAGTGAGATCCAAAGTGTAGTAATACGAGTTCAATCTCCTGTACGCCATATGAGCCCTGCCCCTGGGGCTCCTTGAGAAGGTGATTGAGATGGGGTAGTGGTGCATCTCTGGGAAGCTAAAAACAGGAGGATCACAACGAAGCCCGTCTGTGTAGTGAGGCCCTGTAGTAAATATATATCTATATCTATATATCTATATATATCAGTCTTTTTTTTCAGTACTAGAGATTGAACTCTGGACCTTCCACTTGCCAGTCAGATGCTTATGCTGCTGAGCTATCTCCTGGGTCCAGATCCAGATATTTCTTTCATGATTTCACATTTACATCATGACCTCTAGTCAAGCAAATTTTTTTTAAAACAGGTTTTATTTTCCACACATTCACATATATAAATTTGGCAGTATTATTTCTGGTATGAGTAACACAAAAATTTTTTTTAGTTTTTTTTTTTTTTTTTTTTTTTGTAGAACTGCGGATCAAACTCAGGACCTTGCACTTGCCAGGGCAGGCACTTGTGCCTCTGAGCTACCTTCCTGGCTAAGTTTTTCTGTGCTGACCTGATGTGTTTTGTGATAAGTGAACACCGGTGGCACCACCACTGACATCAGTGCCGTACAACTCTAAAACTACCTATGTTGCTGTATTTGCGTCTTCATGGGAGCAAAATCTATCATGCCAAAAAGAGTTTAAAAAACAGGAGTATTGGGGGGAGGCTGCCTAAGAAGTTGTTTTGTAAGACCTATGTGTTACATTGGCCTTTGTATTCCCTAACAAATAAATTTAGTTTACATTACATATTTGCAATGTGAGCTGCCATTTTCCCTGTGTAGATGCATTTGGCGCAGTAACTTCTGTACTGTAGTCAGTATCTCCTCTTTCTTACAAAGCAAGCTATTATAAGCATATGTCTTGATGTTTTCCCTTGACATCAATAAATTATAGGCTTTATCAAATTGTAGTGTGTGATTCAATAGCCCTGTAGTTGGCTCTTCCTTATTGCATTTGTTCAATATGTTCCCACGATGCTCGTACCCAAGGTAGCATACATATCAATGAGAGAGATGAATATTGAACAAAGAATTTATGGATGACTGTAAGATCACACTTTTGCAGAATATATGGCTTGTTCAATACCATCAGGACCAGAAGTTCTGGGACGTGACTCATGGGTAAAGCACATCTCTGATATGAATGTGAAGTAGGACATAAACCTGGGGCTCTGAGTTTTACCTCTCTTTGTGAACACCAGCGTCTCCAGGAAACACATCTGAGGACCTTCATTCTATGACCTAAGGTACTAGACAGAAGAAATTCATAAACGACTTGCCTTTTATTTATTGAATGGTACTGCTTGTGCCCATCACTCAGCAAATATTCCAAGGCTATCTATTACTGATGAGAAAATGGTGATGCCTTAGTGTCACAGGGGACAGTAACAACGTAAATGAGTCAGTCTCGGGACTCTCAAGACACATTGGCAACAAGTGTGCACAAATGCTGAGAGATACACGACCCCTGCTATAACATTAGAGGCCGAAAAGAAATAATTGGAAGTAAAAAAAACAAGTCATCGGAAAATTATTAGGGAAAAACAGTAGATTGAGAGGGGTAAAGGTTTGGAAATGTGAATACAGAATAGTTTAAGTAGTAAACTGGACATGCATCCTAATTTGGGACATATTTTATTTAAGATCATGAGTTTTTTAATTTAGATGCGATACAAGACTACTTTGACAAATCACGCTCTCATTTTCACATTTTTAAAATTTAATTTTAGAGAAAATACAAAATATTGCTAAGTACAAAAAAAAAAAAAAAAAAAATGGTGCAAACTTGCACCGAAACAAAATAATGTGAATTTCTTGATTTAAATATATCACGAAATGCCCTGTACTGAAAAAATGTCTATTTAGGGACCCAATTGTGAGTGCCTGAGTTTCTGCTTCTGGTGTCTTAATTTTCCATCAAAGTCCAGGGTTTCTGCAGAGCCGTGATCACAGGATGTACTCCTTTTTCTTTACCAGGTCTTCATGGACCTATTTCTCTGATCCCTGTCATTTGGGACTTCAAAGTCCACCCTGGCTTCACTCTATGACATT
>PVJA010022042.1:0-34802 GCA_004027025.1 Myocastor coypus
AAAAAAAAGAAATGTTGGTTTAGAAGGGTTAATGTTTAATTGTTTGATCAATCTTATATACATATATGTATTAATCTAAACTTATCTGATGATGAATATATGTACTATAACTATTGTTAATTTTAAACAATAAAAATATTAAATAAAAAATAAGTAAAAGAAATCATCAAAAACAAAATAATAAATAAAATAAAATATTCTATGAGTTAAAAAAATAGGCTTTGTACTCAAAGTTCTCCAGAGACGTAGAATCACAGATTCCATCTACATCTCATGTACATGTATATTTATATCCAGAGCAATATGTTCACTTGCATCAGTAGCTCCCTCCATGTACATCTGTACGTCTATCTAGGTGGATCAGAGATAGACATATAGATGTGTAAGAATAGTTTTCTTATGTGAATTTGTTGTGAACTAATGCAATGATGGGAGGCCAAAGAGTGTCATGACTTGCCATCTGCAAGCTGGAGAGTCAGAAAGCCTCACTGAGGCAGTTCTGTCTGAGCCTGAACTTGAGTGTTAGGGTAGAGGTGTGGGGGAAGCTATAGTACAAACCCATGAGTCCAAAGCCTGTCGTCATATAAACCCATCGATGTTCAAGGGCAGAAGAAGATGGATAGTCTCTCTTCTGCTTTTTGTCTGATCCTGGCCCTGGGGGCTCAGATAGTACACATCTGTACTGCGAGGGCTGATCTTCACTCCATTTACTGACTCCAACCATCATGTCTTCTGGAAGCACCGTCATAGACACCCTTAGAAGTAATACTTCACCAGCCTTAGAGGTGTTCATCATGCTGTCATGTTATCTTGTAAACTTGGTTAACTCTATAACCAAGGGCAGCTTGGAGAGAGGAAGCCCCACACCTCTGCTACCTCACCACAGATCTTTAGAGAGGGGCAAAAGACAAGAGGAGGTTGGCCAGAGGGCAGGCTGTGGAGACCTGCTGGAGGAATGGGGAACTTAGGAGCAACTGCAGTGAGGTTCTCTGTCACCTGATTCCTCTATGCGTAACTTGGGCTCTTGCAGCAGGAGATGAGAATGGATCTAGTACAGACGGAGTGGAGGTAGCCCCAGTGCCTCTAGCAGGCCTAGCCCAGGGTATAGCTTTAAATTAAGAGCTGGGATGTGGGCACCATGATTGGAATCATAAGTTCCAATCACACAAAGTATGTGATTTGCGAAATGAAAAATATGTCTTCCTGGAGTTGAGTGAGTGCAGGTACTTCCGCAAAGAGGTCCTTAAGGTGCTTCTTTGTTTTTGGGATTTGGCCAATCTCATTAATTCTCATATCTGAATACTTACACATTTAAAACAGCAGCTCTGTTTCACTTTTCTACAGAAAGTGTTGGTGTTTCAGAAGGAATCAACATGTGTAGTTTCTTTGCATAATCTCTGCCTCATGATACTTCCATGTTTGGAGTTTCCATTATGAGAAAACAAGTGCATATCGCTTTGTACTTGAACTGCCCATTTGGGAATAATGGCAGCCATGACATTTTGGTGTGAATCTTTTATTGTAGAGTATTCTTGGTATGAATGATGCTGCAGAGCCCATATTTTTACATTTAATACTGAGACACTTGTAGTGATATGTACATGACTGTCAATATATTCAGTCAGAAAATTCGAAAAATTAGAGGACATGAGGAGCTTCAGTGATTTTCTTTGTTTATTGTTTTAAATAAACATACCGTGTTTTGTCTGAAGAATTTGCTTTTCTATTTTATTCAGTGGAATTACCTAGTTGAAAAAAGATGATTTCAAGTTTGTATTTGTACAAAACTTACCAATCACAAATGAAAGTAAATTTTCTTGAATACAATCTGCAGGTACTACTTTGCAAGGTGGAGATAAAGGTATTTCCTCTTAATATTTTAAAGAAATTTACCATTAGGCCAGGACAGCTTCAATTTTGAAGGTCACAGTATCTTTAAAAGGCTCAGCAAAGGGCCAGTGAGATAGCTTAGCAGACTAAGCACTTGTTCAGGCATGCACAGGGACCAGAGTTCGATCCTCAGCACCCCATGCCATGCCAGCCCCACCCCTGGGTGGCCTGAGCTGTCCACAGAGGCTGTGCTTGGTGACTCATGCCTATAATTCCAGTGCTGGGGAAGCTGAAAACAGAAGTGTCAGTGAGTCTGAGCTGTGTGGTGAGACTCTGTACCGAATACACACTAAACAAAAAAATTTCTTGGTGAAGAAAAAATTAATAGGTTTCAATCTTAGCTGGAAGGTGAAAATTCTCACCAAGCAGTTAACAGATTGGTCTTCCCAGTCATGAGATTTCATTGCTCATCTTTGGGGCTTTGAAAAAGATAAAGATAAAATTAGTCTTTTGTTGTTTTCAGGACTAAATTTTCCCTATGATAATCCACTAACTAGCTTCTAATGTTCCCGTTGGTTCTATTCTTTCTTAAAGTAGAAAAAAATCTTGGGGTATGCTATCCATGCAAAGGACTTGAATAAACTCAGTTCTTCTCTTTTCCCTCCTTCCTTCCTCTGTGTCCCTAACAATCACAAAACCACATGTCCCTGTTCTTCTCTCTACTGGGAAAGGTCACTCAGCTCTCAGAAGGGCTGAGAGGCCCCTGTCAAACTTCTATGTGATAGCTCCTCCTTGTCACCCAATAGCTGCTGAGACTCAAGGGCTGAGTCAGAAAGCCAGGTGCATCAGCCAAGGTCCCAGGGATGGCTGGTCAATGAAATTTTCCATTTTGAACAAGTGCTAGAAGATTCATCATAGTGTGCGGTGGCCCTTATAAATACTATCAAGAGGGTGTTCTGGATAGGGATCCAGACGTTGCCCAAGGTTTGTGAGCATCGCCAAGATGAATTAGAGACTCAGTGGACAACACACATCTGAGCAGAGTGGAAAGCCTGTTGCATTGCTTTACTTTTCTATACCAGTTGTACATTCTCGTATGAAAGTTGATTCTCCCTAGAGCCCTTCCATGTGGTCTTGCTTGGCTCCAGCTCAGGATCCAGGAGGGCCACAGGTGATCAGATCTAAGCTAATCAGCACATGATGTCTTCCACAGCACTGCGACTTGCCCTGGGAAGGAAGCACTGTAAAACCACCCATTTGTTGCATCTCAGGACTTAGGGATCAGAAAAAGAACATCTTGTTCTTGTTCTGTGGATTTGTAGCTAAGTAGATGTGAGACTCTGCAGAGGCCTCCTTGTCTACATTCTCAGAGAGGAAGTGTAGCAGAGAGCAAAAGCATGGGGAAATAAGGAAGTTGAACCTCTGAATCGACTTCTACCCTGAGCTTTGCACCTACATATACATGTCTAAGTGACTGTGGGTTGGATTATCCGTTACTTGTATAAAAAGTACCCACCAATCAAGATTATAATGTCTTTTTTTTTTTTTTTTTAACCGGTGACACATTGCATGTTGTCCTCACAATAGCTCTACAGAGCACAGTGTGTGGGCATGACCCACCTTCCCATTGATGTTGCTAAGAAGAAAAAGAAAAAACAAAAAGTAATGTTTATTGAAAGTGTTAATGTTTAATTGTTTGATCAATCTTATATACCTATATCTATTAATCCAAACTGATCTGATGATGAAAATATAATAATATTTTATTATAATATTAATATAACCATTGTAATATAACCATTGTTAAATTTAAATTAAAAAAGATTATAATGTCAACATCATATGTAACTGAAGGATGAAAGGCACCATTTTATGGGGTTCTATAAGGTTTTGCAATCAAGACTGTGGCTCCAGTTCTGGGTTAGGAGGAAAGGGACAGTGTAAACTATTGAAATGAACATAATCAGTCCATCAAGTGATTAGTTCATTTGGACTCCTCTACTAGCTTTATAGAGATGAAGATTTTTTACGATTTTTTTTCCTTCTCTATATCCTGCTGTCTCCAGTGATTGCTTTTGGCAAGGTTGAGGTACATAAAGTGCTTGTTGGCACAGAGTAACACTTTTTGATAATGTGTTAGAGTAAGTGGCTAATCAGCATTTAAGTTTCCTGTAGGAAAATTGATCATAGTGATGTATTTTTTTGAACTCTCAACTTTGTGGAGATTTTGCTAATGGACAATACCTCTGCTTCCTCCAAAATGCAAAGTGCTAGAGAAGGCGGTGGGCCTCAGGGCTGAATGGTCCTGGGCAAGGCTCAGATCTCAAGTCCCTTCTTTCAGCAGTGTGACCTTGGCGCAAGCCTTTAATCTCCCTGGGCTTCAGCTTCCTCATAGGCAAATGAGGCTAATAATGTTAATCTCATAGATTCAGTGTGAGGATTAAATGTTTTAATAAGGGAGGTCTGCAGCCCAGAGCCTCCCAGGCAGTGATGGCATGAACTGTACACAGTGTTTTGAGAAAACCAGCCCAGTGCTGAGTCCAGGCTAAAGGCGGTGACGTTCAGAGCCAGGAAAGAATCTCACTGACTACTTATTCTTGTTTGTATCACCTGCCCAATACAGTCACTTCAAGTTAGTGTGGAGATATATATATGTCAAATAAGCTTTACTTATTTTGAATTATAAAACAATGCATTTTAATTGAACATTTATCTAACATAAAACTTGTAGAGTACAAGGAATAGTTTTCTAAAATGTCTATCCTATGCCTTTTCTGTGTTTCAGATATAGCAATACTAGTAATTGAGATGAATTCATCTTTTATTTTATTCTTTAGTGCAGGGTCTACAGGGTGTACAGGGTCTCACTACGTAGATAAGACTCATAGTGATTCTCCTATTTTCAGCCTCCCAAGAGCTGGGATTACAGGTGCGCGACACAATACCCAGTCTCAATCACCATCTCAGCACATCTCAGGGGGCAGGGCTGGTACAGCATACTGAGGTTTGAACCCCAGTCCCTGCATCTGCCTAAGGAGGCACTTTAGTTCACTGAGCCATTTGGTCTTCTCAGGATGAATTCAACTTGATATTCTTGAATGAATTTTGAATTTATGGGGTGTATATATATATGTGTGTGTGTGTGTGTGTGTATGCGTGTGTATGTGCATGTAGGGTTGTGTGTGAATCTTACTAACTATAGGGTTCTCTAACTTGCATTTCTCCAAAATAGTATATCATGAGCATTTATAAAAATAGAATACACATAGGCATAATGAGGAGTTTTGTTTTGTGGAAATTTGCAATGAAGATGTTCTGGCGTCTGACAGTCGCTCTCTGCCAGCCTCAGAGATG
Organism: Myocastor coypus; assembly: GCA_004027025.1. NCBI lineage: Eukaryota > Metazoa > Chordata > Mammalia > Rodentia > Myocastoridae > Myocastor > Myocastor coypus. The sequence goes on from PVJA010022042.1 coordinate 5,185, forward strand.
ATGCCCTGGGAGCTTGGATCATCCCTGATGGGGAGCACTTTGCCAACATTCATGACCAGTTAACAGATTTAAATGCAGAACTGCTTTATATTTAGGAATACATAATCTACTCTAAAGATATATCTTAACTTTTTAAGAGTAAGCTATGAAACATGCTTTTTTCCACTTAGAAAGACATTTTTTCTTTTGTTTTGTCTGTGTTTAGAAGAATCCTAGCCTGTACAGTTTTAGATAAGTGAGTGCACCATATTAAAAATTTTGTAGAATAGAAACAAAGAGAAATTTATTTTGGCTTTGAGCCATATTCTAAATTCAGAAAGACACTGAAGGGTCAAAATTAGTTACAGCTGATGAAATATTAAAGAATTCTGTTTTGAAACCAATGTTAAATTCAATACATGCTGTGGTTTGTGTCCTAATGTCTCCCTGAACCCTGAGGAGCTTTTCGAGGGGGCCTTTTCTGAGTTAGCTGGATCTGGTTTGTGATTGACTCATAGTGCAACACTGGGATTAAAGGTGCTGGGACTGAGGGTGAGCGATTCTGGGATCCATCCACAGACTGGACTGGCACCACCTTAAGGCCAGCAGTCTGGGTAAGATTTGCTTCCCCTTTTGCTCTTGTTGCTTTTTCCATCTTCCACCACCATGAAGTGTTGCTCCTCTGCCCTGCGCCACCAGATGATACTGAATGAAATCTTCAGGAACTGCGAGCTACATAAAGCTTTCCCCCTTTAACTCTGGGCATTGGGTATATAGTCTCAGCGAGGAGAAATGCAACTACGACAATACTTTAGAAAAATCTTTATAACTCTTATATTTAAGCCATTTTATTCATGGGGAAAGAACTAAAAAAAACTGAAACTCTTTATGTTATTAAGATTCACCTAGCTCCTCACCGATACAGTTGACAGTAAAACCTAAGTTACTGGGACACTAAAGATAATGGTGATAATAACGTGATGATGCAGAGTAAAAATATAAATTATAGCATTATATATTATTAAAATATACATTATAGTATTATGTATGTATTAATTTAATTATTATTACTCTATACTGATTATTGTTTGAGATTTTATATTGTTTACATCTCATGGGAACTCTGAGAGGGAGATCTTATTTCCCCATTTTTGCAAATGAGAGGCTGAGGATAAGATGGGGGTACAGTACGTACTGGCGTTTGACTGGCAGTGTACTTGAGCTCTGGCCTAACTGACTTTAGTTTCATGTTTTTTTATGTATTTGGTACAGGGTCTCACTATGCACTCAGACTCACTGTGATCTTCCTATTTCAGCCTCCCCAGCACTCGGCCTACAGGTGTGCACCATCATGCCCAGTCTCTAACTGACTTGAAAACATGAACTGTTTCAGAGAAATAATTTTTTATGTAGATAGTAAGGGTGTTGAAGTAATGTAATAAGATACGTTTTCCTCTTTATATTGTTGCTATGGTCATTGTCCATAGAAACAGACATTTTTCATGGTTAACGTGAAGTTTTGTGCCTTTTCTTTATTCACGTGTTCTCAGTTGTATCTAAAACCAAATCTGCTGATGTAAAATGAAAATAAGCAGATAATTCTGAGACTCCAGATGAAGACACTCATATTCCAAACAATATCCTTAGGAAGTTAGAAAGGCTTCAGCTTCACACTGAGTTATCTGAGAGGTAGTGAGCAGGTTGGGCCCCATGCCTGCCAGACTGAAATCTTGCCTTGCTATCTTTTCCTGCCTACAACTGCTTTTATTTTTTTTTTCTCTAATTTTTTTCCTTGCCCTTAAAGACTCTAATCCCTCATTCTCCTCCGTTTACTCTTAGAAATATCACAGACACAAAAGAGTTTATCAGAAATGTCACATCTTCTTGCCGCTTCAGGGAAAAGCTCTCCCCCATCCCCACCCTTCTTCCCAGCAATGGAGGCACAGCTTCTCGGCTAGTTCTTGTCTCCACTTTAGAGCCCTCAATCAAAATTTCACCTCCCCTCTGGCCCATGCTATCACAGATCGTCATCCATCTTTTCACAACTTCTTTCTGCCATACTAAAATCTGTTTAACTTTCTTTTATCTTAATATTTTCCTTCCCTTTTAACTTCACCCAGCCCCTACTCCTGAACTGCCCTCTCTCCCCCAACAGGAAATAACCAGTGTCTGCTCTATCTGTCCTGCACCTCCATCCACAGTCGGGTTGGGCTCTTGTCTCTCTCATGGCCAGTTCCTCAGTTCCACAGGCACGTACCTCTGGAAGGGCTGGGTTGTATCCTTCCTGCTAAGCCAAAGGATGCCCCTCCATGCTCTTCTTGTTTCTCCTTTCTATGGTACCACACATCTGTCAGCTATGATAACTGTATCTAGGACCATGGTGCTGAGTACAACCCCAACTCTTGTACATCGTAAGACAGGGTCTCATTAAGTGTCCAGCTTGCTCAAGACAGGCTCAAAACTGTAATCCTCTGCCTCAGCCCCCCAAGTACTAGGATTGTGGACATGCAGCAGTCAGTACCATGCCTGGTTTCTAATTCTTGAGCCACTTCTCCCTGCTGCTTTCATCAGTCCAAGTCCTCTGGGTTTCCTCCCTGCAAGTCTGGAGCCTCTCCCTGCATGTCCTTCCTTCCTCTGCCTGTGTGCAGCAGGCACAGGTGGCCCCACTTCCCCTTCTCTTCCCCTTTGTCCCTTAGCCCCCCCTCCTTGAAAGGCCCCACGGCCTCCTGAGCCTCACCTCTTCCTTCCGAGTCTGGCCCTCACTCACCAGGTCCCAATTGCCAAGCAGATGTCTCCACTCCAAGACACTCTTCAGAATTTCTACGTCAGTGGGTCTCAAGCCATTCTTCCTTTAGTTTCCTTCTCGAATACAATACTGAGTCCCATAGCTTCAACCTCTACTAAGTGTTTATTTTAATTGTTATCTGTGGATTTTGTTTGCTGTTTCCCTTTTCCCTGCTATTCTTCAGGTAATCATCATTTCTATTGCTTTTTTCACAAGGTAGAAAGCATTTAAACCATTGTACTATGAAAATATAACTTACATAGAGTACATAAAACAAAAGTATAGAGCAACACAGATGCAAAGCCATACAAAGTGAGCACACCTTCAGGGACAGCTCAGACCAGGACAGAAGCAGTGTCTGTGGCCCGTATGACTTGTCCTAGAAACTAAACTTGTCTTGGCTCTCATGCTATTTTCTTCTTTCTGTATGATTTGTGTGCATTTTATCTGTTTCTAACTTCCTTGAGGTGAATACTTAGTGTCCTGGTGCTTCTTAGCTTTTGCTCTGGACATGCTGTGCTGTGGCTCAGTGGTTTGTCTCTCCTAGAAGCAGGAAGTTCCTGGAAGTTGCCTGGAAGCAGGAGTTCCCCTGGACCTAGGCTTGGACAGCGCTGTCTCTGCTACTGGAAGCTCTTCAAACACTTGGGACTGGGGGCAGAGGGTAGGAGGATTTAGCCTCAGGTGTTGCCCAGTAGAATGTCCTAGTGCCTTGGTGTTGTAATGAGGGCTAGTTTTGTCTGCTTTGCCTTCACTGAGATTTCCTCAATCTTGTGATTTGTTTTCACTATGGGAAAATCTAGTATATCTCAAAAGGGACCACTTTGCAGTGAATTAATATTTTTAGTGCTGGCAGGAAGTTAACAGAAATTAAAGCAAAAGCATCAGTATTTTGCTAGGGGCAGGCATTTGGTGATGCACACAGCCATGCCTGACCCTCTGCAGGGTCCCCGAGGAGTCGGCACACATCAACGCGCTGTTTCTACAGCTGCACTCTTTAGCATCTGGTGTCACTGAAAACAGTAGCCAGCAGGTATCTAGTGTTGAGCTAAACTGTCTGTCGCTGCTTCACCACTTACTGTGAAGTTGACTTGTTATTTGTGAGGAGTATAGTTTTGTAATAAGAACAATATAAAGTTCAGAACTGCCTCATTTACTGTTTATGTAGGTGGTGTTCAAATGCAAGATCAATACATTTCAACTGTTTTGATGGCTCTATCGAATGTGACTTGGTGAGGTTCCCTTTTTATTCCTCCAAAAAGGGTCTTCGGAGCTACATTTTTGATAGCAGAGCCAGGACACCTTTGCAGCATAACCAGACCCTGAAACTTAGTAGATGGAATAGGAGCCACAGTATTCATAGTATTTAGTAGAATGGGTGGGGAACTTGTGAGCCGCACTGTAGGGTTCTCTGGCTCAAAATGGGCCCTGGCACACAGCGCACTCTGAGATCTCCTAGGGACCTCGGCCCTGGAGTGGTGGCAGCTAAGATAGTGGCAGCCTCTTTTGGAGGCCCCTCTTTTTGCAGGAACCTAGGGTAGTCTTGCCTAGTGAGGGCGAGGCAGGGCTCTAAGATAATAGATGGTGTCTAGCATCCTAAGCCTGGAATCAGTGTGCTATCAGTTTTGCTGTGCTTTATGGACCAAAACAAATCCCAGGATCAGTGAAAGGGAATGAACTCTAGTTTCTCATGAAAGGAACTGCAAAATCACATGAAGAATGGCAGAGACACAAGAAAAAAGGGAAGGACTTGAATGTTTGTGACATCTATCACAGATACAAAAAAGTTAGAATGCATGAACACTAAAGATAGTGGGGCTGGCAAGATAGCTCAGCAGACTAAGTGCCTGCTTAGGTAACAACGGGGCCCAGGGTTCAATCCCCAGCACCACATGCAGCACAGACCCCACCCTGGGCAGGCTGAGTCAGTTACCAAGATCCAGCATGGTGGCACACACCTATAATCCCAGCTCTGGGGAGGCTCAAAACAAGAGAATCAGTATGAGTCTGAGCTGTGTAGTGAGACCCTGTATCAAATACATAATAATTAATTAATCAATTAATTAAATAGAATAATAAAAAAAGAGAAAGATAACGAGCTGGGGAGATATCTTGGTGATCTAAATGCCTGGTAAGTGGAAGGTTCTGGGTTCCATCCCTGGTACTGCATGCTGTGCCAACCCTGAAACTGGATGTGGTGGCACACACCTGTAATCCCAGCATTGGGGAGACTGAGACAAGAGGATCAAGTGAGTCCAAGCTGCACAGTGAGACCCTGTACCAAATAAATAAATAAATAAATAAATTAATTAATAAATAAAATTTTTAAAAAGACAAAGATAGTGAGTTGGTTTCTTTTGATACTGTCTGAATATTTACTAAAATGACTTAAGCATAAACACTACAAGATTGAAGAGAGAAAGAGCAAAAATAACAGACTTTGGAATATGGAAATAAATGAATCTGTGATAAGAAAAACAAAAATTGACAAATCAACAAACAAGCATGTCACAGCCAAAACAAACAACAGCAATGAAGTTGCCTTCCAGATAGCAGTAGAGAAAGGCAGACAGCATCACAGAGCAAACAGATTTTTAGAGATTGGAGCTAGGAGGGACCTCTGAAAACAGATGAGGAGGGAAAAAGTCAGGAGACTCAGAGACAAGTTCTCAGATTCCTCTCTGCTACCTTAGGAGATGGAGGGCGAAGCTGTTCTCTAGAAGGGTCACAAGAAGTAGCTGGATTCACAAAACTGTTAGTCAAAGAAAAGAGCTCAGATGCTACTGGAAACAAGAGATGAAAGGAAAATGAGCCCAGGAATGTGCAGAGCTCCAGGCCCTATCCCTCGCCTGACTTCTAGAACAGTAACAGACACAATCATTGCCATGTCTAGTAGAGAAAAAATTTCCCCCATGGAAAATCTGATCAGTTCAGACATCTCTACCCAAATCAAAACTATTGACACTGACCAAGCTTTTTATAATGGCTTCCATTCAATTTTGTACAGCCAAATTGCATTGCAAATTCATGGCCAAGTTCACCAGATACCTAAAGGAAGCCTATAATATGAAAGACAGAAACTAGTATACAGAGAGAGAGAGAGAGAGAGAGAGAGAGAGAAAACTGAAGGACACATGAACTACAAAAGAAAATACAAGAGCAACCAGATAGCTCAGAGGATTAAAGCACCTGTTTAGGCAGATGCAGGGATTGGGATTTGATCCTCAGCATGCTATACTGGCCCTGCCTCTGAGGGCATGCTGGGATAGCGAATGAGATTGGGCATGGTGGCATGCGCCTGTAATCCCAGTGGTTGGGAGGCTGAAAACAGGAGAATCACTATGAGTCCAATCTGCATAGTGAGACCCTGTAGACCCTGTACTAAATACATAAAAAGAGTAAAATACTATAAACCCTTCAAATGTTCATAGTATTTATATTATTCAAGTGTCCTCCAAATGAATGTCCTCTGAATATTTTCAGAATGATGAAAAATTGCATACACCTTTTGTCAGATTCTAGAGTTGCTAGACATGATTTCTATAGATACTTTCTAGGTTGCTTTTATTATGAATAAAGAATTGAACAGGTCAAGTAAAATACACAGCAAAGACTTATGTCTATTAAAGTATCATAGGTTGTAGAAGAATTATATTCTGCATGGTGGCTGGAGGCCAATTACAAGTAGGCTAAGAAGTATGGTCTACAACTTAATCCTGAGGGGATTTGACCCTGGAAGATACCAAAAAAAATGAATGTTTTGTTATACAGGTCTTGCTTCAACTTGCCCTTGACCACCCAGCAAGAAAAAAAAAATGATTAATTACAATGCATGAAACGCAGAGCTAGATTGGTGAGATGAGCTTTAGGAGGCTTAGATTCAATAGCCTCCAACATCACAAGCTTCACTGGTGGCCCACTGCAATTGCAGAACATTTGACTTGTATGTATCTGCTTCCTCTTAGTCCAAAGAGAAGTATATTTTTTTCCTTTTTTTTTTTTTTTCTGGTAAGCAACATCAATAGGGAGGTGGGTCATGCCCACACACTGTACTCTGTAGAACGACTGTGAGGACAATATGCAATATGTCAACTTTCAAAGAAAAGAAAGGGGAAAAGAAAGAAAAAGTAATGTTGATTTAGAAGGGTTAATGTTTAATTGTTTGATCAATCTCATATACCTATATGTATTAATCTAAACTTATCTGATGATGAAAATATGTAATATAACCATTGTTAAATTGAAACAATAAAAAATTGAAACTTGAAAAGAAAAAGAAGTATGGTCTACAGAGCAAGAGCCAACTTGTGTGAAACAGAGATCAGAGAGGTCATAATGTAATGGTGGCCATCTTTTCCATCCCCCACTCCTCACACTGACATCAGATGTAGGCCATCCTATCAAAAGCCTGCTTGTGTTCTCAGAGGAATAATTGATTGTTTTGTGTTTTGTTTTTGCAGAACTGGAGATTGAGCAAAGGAATAACTGAATATAGCATTCGCTGTCTACTTTAAGGTACAGAGCTTCTCTTGGATCTCCATGACTGGCAGGTTATGCCCAGTTGCCCACCTAGCTAGCTTCACCTGAATCTCCTGCCTCATTTCCTCCTCAGAGACACAAATCTCCATAATTCTACTACTAGGGTCCTCTGAAAAGTAGCACAGACTTTTTTTTTTTGGTATAGTTGAATATATGAAACTGAAAAAGGGACTTGGACTCAAGTAATCCCCTCTGCTCCTAGGATGTCTCTTAAGGACAGGGTGATTTGTGAATTAGAGGAGTAGCGAGGATCCATTTTTTAGTTCATTCTTCAAGGTTTAAAGCTCTCTGGGTAATGCAACGAGGGGGTTTTGGAATACTGAATTCCTCTAGGGTGATGTGATCTGGTGGAGTTCCTGAGTCACTGGAAGGGAAGGAGATTGATTTGTTGACCTGAGGATTATAGGGAAGAGATCAAGAAGACCTCACAGTGTGGATGTTTTTCACTAAAAGAAAGCCAAATATCCTCTGACAGACAGGTAAGGAACAGAGCACAGGATCATCAATGAGATCCCCTTCTTCCTCAGGGGCTAGGCAAAATATCATAGTTCTTAACATTTTCCAGAGGTAAGGAGACACAAAATCCTGAACATAAGGGATTTCACTCTATCTTCTTTGCTTTTATGGAGAAGCCATTTAACTGAAAACTAGAATTATAATTTAAACTACCATCCTGTATGCATCCCTTGCCATACATTATTTCACACTGGACTTAAACCATGCTGTAATAGTAGATAAGGGTCAGGATATTCCCAGTGTTAAAGAATATAGCATAATTTTGAGGTTGGTAGGATTTGTGGGGTGTTATTCATTGTGTTTTCTATGGCTTGATTCTGGAGAAGGGAAGAACAAGTTCCTTAAGATAGTGTCCTGGGCGGAAGTAGGAGCCCTGTCAAATTCATAAAGTGTTCCTTGTGAGGCTCAGACATTACTAAGCAAACCTCTCTGCTTGAAGCTACGGCAGCACTAGTATCCCTTGGAGGTCACTTATCTTTAGGACTGCCCGTACTGTAGCTTACTAACTTCCTAGGGAGAATGGTGGGGCTCTTAGGGACTCCCTAAGATCAGAGTGGAAGCATCCACTTCTGGGGCTCCCTCATCCACTTGAGTAACAGCATACTTTCAAAGCATCAGGGGGAAGCTCTCTGGGCTGCCTATGTACATGATCCACTGACACCCTACAGAAAGACAGAGCTCCCTAGGGGCTCCATTTAAAACTTCCAAAACTCAGAGTAGAGCCCTCAGTGACTTGAGCTTAAGAGATTAGGATAGAGCACCCTCCTCATCCCTCAGGAGGATTCTTAACTACCTAAGAACCAATATCCCTTACATGGACTCTGGAGAAAGAGAGTATGTTTATATTTTTATTATAAATAATCAAATCTGTGGTACCTTGTTCAAAACAGTAGATATATAAATCTCTTTTTTTGTAAATTCCAATGGGGAAAAAAGTTCTAAGTAAAAGGATACCTTTGCTTTTGTGTGCTCACACCCACGTGAGTTTACCCTTACTAGCTGTTCCTTTTTTTCTGCTCAATACTTCAGGCACATGTTTCTAAGTTAGCTAAATTTCTGTTAGAAAGAAATAAGATAATCTTTCTAACTTGATTCTGACAAGAACTGGCCAAGAGACCCATTTGTTTTAGCTTTTAGCTATAATGATGAGATTTCCTGGAGACTGTGAGTTTAGTTGAAAAAAAGAAAATGGTGAATAAACATGGTAGAACCATGGGACCAACCCATTCGACCAACTAAAATTGCCAGCAAATATGGAAATATCTATGTGACTAACCCACAGGGTATATACCAGAATGGTCAATAAACCATGGACAACTTGTGTGACTAACTCCCATGAGGAACCAAAATGGCCACCAAACATGACAGACCTTTGTGTCAAAATGAGCACCAAATACAGTGGACATGTATAACTTACTCACATGATGGACTCACAAAATGACTGATAAACTTACAGAAATGTATACTGAGGTAGAACAAGGCCCTGAGAGTATGACTTACTAAGGATACCCAGAGATAAAAGGTCAAGGTGGGAAAAAAATCAGGATAGGCTTTGAGCACCAAAGGAGATAAATTGCATTAGGGGGCTCTTCAAGTATTCACACAGTACATCAAGTTACCAGTAGCTATTTTTTTTTCTAAAAGAGTAAAAACACTAAGCAAAATGTCACCAAGTACAGAAATGTGAGCAGAAAAAGGTATACTAAACTCTATGTCACACAAGTGCAACCTGAACAACGTATTCTGTAACTAGTTTATTAACAGGCTATCTAGTTGCTCTTTTTTTTTTTTAAATGGCCAACTCAGTCTGCCCTGGGGATTGGGCTGGCACAGCATGTGGTGCCAAGGATCAAACCACAATCCCTACAGTTGCCTAAGCTTGCCTAAGCAGGTGTTTTAGACCACTGAGCCATCTCGGCCCTCTGGTTGCTCGTTATTGACTTATAATGAGTGACTGAAACAGGAAAAAGAAGAAAGAAAAATAGAGATAAAGTTGAGGTGAACCTATGGCTCTCTTACTTGCTGGGAAAAGTACAGAAGCCAGGAGTTGCTCCTTCCCCATCGCACATAGTGGGACACACTAGCGAGTTGTTCTAGGAACCATGGGAAAGCTTCCTGAGTTCCTCAGCTTACGTTTATTTTTAGTGTCCTCTAGTTGCCTGGTTTTCCCCAATAATCAAAAGTGGTTTGACCCCCTTGACAAATAAAAACTCATCTTAGCACAGAAGGGACAAGAAGGGGACCAAAGCTTTCCTAAGGGAAAGAGAGGGGAAAAAGAACAAAAGTAAACCAGGGTAGGAGAGAGTGAGAGAACGAGAGTGAGAGCGAGAGAGAGAGAGAGAGAGAGAGAGAGAGAGAGAGAGAGAGAGAGAGAGAGAGAGAGAGAGAGAGAGAGAGAGAGAGAGATGCCATGCCCAGAGTGCTTTACTTGCTCCTCTGGCTTGGCCAAAATATGTTATATATTACCAGGTTCTGGAGTATATAGTTCTCCTAGGGGTGCTCTCTGGGTTTTCTTTTTTGTCATGAATTGGACAAGACAAATGAAATATGTGACAAGAGTTTACATTTATTTAAGGTATTACAGGTTGTAAAACAAATATACTCTACAGAGTGTGGGTCGCTTAAAAGTAAGAAACTAAGTACTCTATAGAGTGAGATCAGCTCTTTGTGGAACACATAACACAGTGGCCAAGAGCTCAGTGGTGACCATCTTTGTATTCCCAGCTTCTCAAGCTGATAGCAGATGTAGTGTGCTCTAGCCAAACCCTGCTGGAATTCTCACAAGAACAGTGGAATATAGTATTCTCTTATTTTAGCTGCAAGGCTTGCATACATGTCCCTTGAATTTCTGTGATTGACAAGACAGACTCACTTGCCTGCCTGGCTAACCATGGCCTATTCTCTTGCCTCAAACCCAAGAAAAAAGAAAGGCAGTAGACAGGTATTTTCAGAATAAAAGGACACTGTTAGAAATCAAAATATGATGGAAACTTAAAAATGTTAGTGGGGAAGTGGAATGTAGTATGGAAGAACTTCTTGTGAAGTAAAAAATGGATGAGGTGATACAAAAGTAACCAGAAGAGCAAACGTCTCAGTAGCAAAGGTTTTCGAGAGAGGCTTGGGACCTTAAAGTCAATGGGGAAAATTTCCCCAAAGAGCAGGTGAGGAATCTTTATACTGAGAGGTCAATAAAAGGGCTCAGTGTGGTGAATTATAGTAGCCTCACCATGAAGCACATCATCACAATTCTGGAATACTCAGGACAGAGGAGACTGATTAAGTTCCAGAGAAGAATATGGGTGTGATCCAAGGCTTTAAGACTCAGACAGGCTTTGGAATTTTCACCAGGTATGTCAGAGGTTGCATGACATTATCGCACTCAATTTTAAACAATTGTGAGCACAGAATAAAGACATTATCAAGTATGTAGTTTCTCAAAAGACTTGCCATCCACACAGCCTTTCTTTGAAAGTCACTGGAGGACACAGACCATCAAAATGAGGCAGGAACCCAGGAAATGGGGTGGAGAAAAGAGTGACTATAATGCAAGAGGCAGAGCAGATGGAGACCTGGGTGGTCTCTCAGGCCTGAGCATTTGTGCAGTTGACCTGAGGTCATGTGAACAGACTCGGAGGGGGGGGGGCACATCAAGAAGATGAAATTGACGGGAGTTCTGCTTAAATTAAGAAGAGGTTCTGATATGAGGTAGCAAGTTTAGGGGTATACTATTGATAAATATGTTAAAAAGAAGCTGAACCACAACATCACAATATGTCTTCTCAAATGAGATTTTAAAAGGAAAAATTAGCAATACCTTGTTTCTGTATATGTTTCTCCAGCCGTTTTTCCACTTCATGTATTTCTTTTTTTACTTTAGATGTTATCTCTGATCTCAGTTGCTCTATAAGTTTCTGCACTTGTGTGTCTGCCTCAGATGCTACCAATTCAGAGGTTTCATCTGTATGATTCCCATTTTCTTCCATGATAGTGTCTTCTGTATTTGGTTTGGGTTGGCACAGGCCCTGAGATTGCCTCCTACTCCTTGCTGTTATCATTTTGTATGGAAGCGACCTCTGCACTTTGATAGTGTTATGCTGTGTCTATGGGCTTTTGGTCTTGAAACTCCAAGCTGGTCCCTCTACAGAGGTTCCTGACTCTGTGTTGGAGCTCTGGCTGCTACCTTCTGTGAAGCCCGGCGGATGTGGTCTGTAGGTGGAGGTGGAGCTTTGGGATTGAGTAGTCCTGGTAGGCTCGTGGACCAGATTGGTTGTGAAACGAGATGTTTGATTGGTTCGGTGCTGGAGCTTGGGCTGGAGGGGTTCAAAAAAAAAAGGGAGGGAGCGGGGGAGGGGAAGGCGGGCCAAGGATCCTGACCCAGCCGGCGCGGACTCTGCTACCGGCTGCAATTCGGCTTGGGGCTGGAACAGGAAGTTAGTCGCAGGAACGCAGAGGCGGGGCAGAGGGGCGGAGGTAGCTTACCCATGGCGGGAGCGCGGGCTCTGCTACCGGCTGCGATTTGGGTCGGGTCTGGAACAGGAAGTTAGTCGCAGGAACTCAGAGACAGGGCAGAGGGGCGGAGGCAGCTTACCCAGGGTGGGCGCGCAGGTACTGCTACCAGGTGTGATTCGGGTCGGGGCTGGAACAGGAAATCAGTCGCAGAAACGCAGAGGCGGGGCAGAAGGGCGCAGCCTGCTTGAGTATACTGTTTAAATCAACACACTGAATCTCAGTTCTACAAGGAATTGTATTTTCATACCGTGGTATCCACTGAGGCATTGACAAGAATAATGACTTTGGCTAAGTTACACAGCTACAGAAGACAAAGCCAGAATTCAGTAAGTATAGTTTGTTTATTTGTTTGTTTATTTACTCATTTGGCATAGGGTCTCACCATGCAGTTCAGACCAGTAGTGATCCTTCTTTCTGTCTGAGCCTTCCCAAAGCTGCTATTATAGGCGTCTGTCACCAAGCCCAAATTCAATGGCCGGCTTGGCTCAAGCGCTGGGGATAGAACCCGACTCCTTGTGCTTGCTAGGCAGGTGCTTAGATCACTGAACAATCTCCCCAATCTCAGAAAGTACTGTTTTAATCCAGCTCAGCCAAGAGCTGCATCTGCCACACAGAAAAGCCTCGAAAGCCAAGAAAGTGGGCCCAAAAGTTTGGCCCCAACAAGGATGATCCAGGGGAATGTAGGGAATAATAGCATTTTAGCATTAGGGTTGGTGTATCAGGGGTAGAGTTATTGGTATTTTTCCGGTTAGGGTTAGAGTGTTACGCTTGTGGTATTATAAGTGTTTGGTTGAGAGTATAGGGGTTATACTTAGGGTTAGGCATAGGTTTTGAGTGCAGGATGGTGTTGGGTTGGGGTTTAGATGTAGGATTTGGGTTCCTGTTAGGTTCAGGTTAAGGTTAGGGTGTGGGTTAGTGTTCATCCGAATGTTAGTGGATTAGTATCCGTGTGTTGGTGTTAGGGTTAGGTTGTTAGGGATATGGTGAGCACTAACGTTCCTGTTGTAGTTTTGGTGTGTTTAGGATTAGGGTGAGTGTGTTAGCGTTAGTGTTAGGGTCACAGTCTGTTTTAGGGTTTCGGTTGAGATAAGGGTTCTGCTTTGTGTTCGAGTATTAGGATTATTGGGTCAGGTTTATTGTTGGTGTTTGCGTTTGCATTCAGGTTGGGGCCTTAGAGTTAGTGTGTCAGCATGTACGCTAGCTTTACTGTTTTGGGACTGAGGTTTCTGTTAGGTTTTGAGATATTGTTAGGGAGATAGGGTTGGGGTGTATGGGTTACTCTTAAGGTGTTAGTTTTAGGTTTACGTTTACGTTTAGGTTTTGGTTTTTTTAGGTTTGGGTTCGCGGTGGTGTTGGGGACGGGTTTAGTGTTCGAGGTTGGTTTCATGTCAGACTTTGGGTTTGGATTAGCATTTGTGTTAAGATGAGTGGGTTAGTGTTATTGTGTTGCGCTTAGTGCTAGGGGTTTAGGGCAACGGTTCTGATTGTTTTTCAGGTTGTAGGGATAGCATCTTAGCGTTACAGTTGGTGTTTTGCGGTTAGGGTTAGAATTAGTGTTCCTGTTAGGGTTAGAGACTTAGGCTTAGGGAGTTTGTGTGTGTCTTAAGATGTACGGGTTATAGTTAGCTTTAGGAATAGGGTTTGGGTTCAATATGGTGTTGTGTTGGGCTTTAGATGTAGGATTTGGGTTCATGTTAGGCTTCAGGTTAGGGTTAGGGTTCGGGTTAGTGTGCGTCTTAAGGTTAGTGGATTAGTGTCATGGTGTTGGGCTCAAGGTTAGGTTGTTAGGGCTATGGATAGTTCTCACGTTACTGCTGTAGTTTTGGTGTTTTCATGCATAGGGTTAGTGTGCTAGGTTTATTACTGTTGGGGTTACGGTCAGTTTTAGGGTTTGGGTTCAGATTTGGTTTCTCCTTTCAGTTCGATTCTGAGGAATATGGGGTCAAGTTATTATTTGTGTTTGTGTTTGCATTCAGGTTGGGGCCTTAGAGTTATGGTGTCAGCATGTACGGTATGTTGACTGTATTAGGGATAAGATTTCTCTTAGGTTTCGAGATAGCATTAGAGAGTGAGCGATTGAGAGTATTATTGTTAAAATGTTAAACTTAGGTTTAGGCTTAGGCTTTGTGTTCGGGTTGGTATTGGGGATGGGTTTAGAGTTCAAGTTTGGGTTGACGATAGACTTGAGGTTAGGATCAGGGTTTGTGTTGGGATTTGTGGAAAGATGAGTGTGTTCCTGTTAGTGTGTTGGGCTTAGTGTTATGGTTTCAGGGCAACGTTAGGATTGTGGTTCACGTGGGAGTAATATCATCTTAGCGTTAGGGTTGGTATATTAGGGGTACGGTTATTGGCATTTTTCAGGTTAGGGTTAGAGTGTTAGGCTTGCGGTTTCAGTGTTTCGTTTACGGTATAGAGGTTATACTTAGGTTTAGGCATAGATTTTAAGTGCCCTATGGTGTTCGGTTGGGGCTTAGATGTAGGATTTGGGTTCCTGTTAGGCTTCAGGTTAAGGTTAGGTTGTGGCTTAGTGTTCATCTGAATGTTAGTGGATTAGTGTCATTGTGTTGAGCTTACTGTTAGGTTGTTAGGGCTATGGATAGTTCTCAGGTTACTGTTGTACTTTTGGTGTTTTCAGGAGTAGGGTTAGTGTGCTAGGTTTACTGTTGGTGTTATGGTCAGTTTCAGGGTTTGGGTTCAGATTCGATTTCTCCTTTCAGTTCGATTCTGAGGAATATGGGGTCAGGTTACTATCTGTGTTTGCGTTTGCATTCAGGTTGAGGTCTTAGAGTTAGGGGGTCAGCATGTAGGGTATGTTGACTGTATTAGGGTTAAGGTTTCTCTTAGGTTTCGACATAGCATTAGGGAGTTAGCGATTGGGATTATCATGGTTAAAATGTTAAATTTAGGTTTAGCTTTAGGTTTAGGCTTAGGATTTGGGTTCGCCTTGGTATTGGTAATGGGTTTAGGGTTCAAGTTTGGGTTCACGTTAGACATGGGGTTAGGATCAGGTTTTGTGTTATGTTTGTGGAAAGATGAGTGTGTTACTGTTAGTGTGTTGGGCTTAGTGTTATGGTTTAAGGGCAATGGTAAGGATTCTGGTACACATGGGAATGCTATTATCTTAGCCTTAGGGTTGCTGTATTAGGGGTGTGGTTTTTTTATTTTTCGGGTTAGCGTTAGAGTGTTAGGCTTGTGGTTTCAGTGTTTGGTTTAGGGTATAGGGGTTATACTTAGGTTTAGGCATAGGTTTTGAGTGCAGGATGGTCTTGGGTTGGGGTTTAGATTTAGGATTTGGGCTCCTGTTAGGCTTCAGGTTCAGGTTAAGGTTTGGGTTGGCGTTCGTCTGAATGTTAGTGGGTTAGTTTCCCTGTGCTGATGTTAGGGTTAGGTTATTAGGGATATGGTGAGCATTCACATTCCTGTTGTAGTTTTGGTGTGTTAAGGATTAGGGTGAGTGTGTTAGTGTTAGTGTTAGGGTCACGGTCAGTTTTAGGGTTTGGGTTGAGATTCGGGTTCTCCTTTGCGTTCGAGTATTAGGATTATTGGGTCAGGTTTACTGTTGGTGTTTGCGTTTGAATTCGGGTTGGGGTCTTAGAGTTAATGTGTGAGAATGTACGCTAGCTTAACTGTGTTAGGGTTAAGGTTTCTCTTAGGTTTCGAGATAGTGTTAGCGAGTTAAGGTTGGAGTGTACGCCTTACTCTTAAGGTGTTAGTTTTATGTTTACGTTTACGTTTACGTTTAGGTTTTGGTTTGTTTCGGTGTGGGTTCATGTTGGTGTTGGGGATGGGTTTAGGGTTCGAGTTTGGTTTCATGTCAGATTTTGGGTTAGGATTAGGGTTTGTGTTAAGATGAGTGGGTTATTGCTATTGTGTTGCGCTTAGTGCTAGGGGTTTAGGGCAATGGTTCTGATCGTTTTTCGGGTTGTAGAGATAGTATCTTAGTGTTAGGGTAGGTGTGTTGGGGTTTGGGTTAGAATTAGTTTTCCTGTTAGCGTTAGAGACTTAGGCTTGGGGAGTTTGGTTGTGGGTTAGGATGTACGAGTTATGGTTAGCTTTCGGAATATAGTTTGGGGTCAGTATGGTATTGTGTTGGGCTTTAAATGTAGGATTTGTGTTCATGTTAGGCTTCAGGTTAGGGTTAGGGTTCGGGTTAGTGTGCGTCTTAAGGTTAGTGGATTAGTGTTATTGTGTTGGGCTTAAGGTTATGTTGTTAGGGCTATGGATAGTTCGCACGTTACTGTTGTAGTTTTGGCGTTTTCGGGAGTAGGGTTAGTGTGCTAGGTTTACTGTTGTGGTTTCGGTCTGTTTTAGGGTTTGGGTTCAGTTTCGGTTTCTCCTTTCAGTTCGATTGTGAGGAATATGGGGTCAGGTTACTATTTGTGTTTGCGTTTGCATTCAGGTTGGGGCCTTAGCGTTAGGGGGTCAGCCTATAGAGAATGTTGACTGTATCAGGGTTAATATTTCCCTTAGGTTTCGAGATATCATTATGGAGTTAGGTATTATTCTTAAAATATTAAATTTAGGTTTTGGTTTAGGTTTAGGCTTAGCCTTTGGGATCGGGTTGGTATCGGGGATGTGTTTAGGGTTCGAGTTTGGGTTCACGTTAGAGTTGGGGTTAGGATCAGGGTTTGTGTTAGGTTTTGTGGAAAGATGAGTGCATTACTGTTAGTGTGTTGAGCTTAGTTTTATGGTTTCAGGGCAATAGTTAGGATTCTGGTTCACGTTGGAATGATATCATCTTAGCGTTAGGGTTGGTGTATTAGGGGTAGCGTTATCGGTATATTTCGGGTTAGGGTTAGAGTGTTAAGCTTGTGGTTTCAGTGTTTGGTTTAGGGTTTGGGGTTGTACTTAGGTTTGGGCATAGGCTTTGAGTGCAGGATGGTGTTTGTTTAGGGGTTTATATGTAGGATTTGGGTACTTGTTAGGCTTCATGTTCAGGTTAGTGTTTGGGTTAGTGTTCATCTGAATGTTAGTGGAATAGTGTCCCTGTGTTGGTGTTAGGGTTAGGTTGTTAGGGATATGGTGAGCATTCACGTTCCTGCTGCAGGTTTGGTGTGTTAAGGATTAGGGTGAATGTGTTAGCGTTAGTGTTAGGGTCACAGTCAGTTTTAGGGTTTGGGTTGAGATTTGGGTTCTCCTTTGCGTTCGAGTATTAGGATTATTGGGTTACTTTTACTGTTGGTGTTTGTGTTTGAATTCGGGTTGGGGTCTTAGAGTTAGTGTGTGAGAATGTACGCTAGCTTAACTGTGTTAGTGTTAAGGTTTGTCTTAGGTTTTGAGATAGTGTTACCCTGTTAGGGTTGGGCTGTCCGTGTTACTCTTAAGGTGTTAGCCTTAGGTTTACCTTTCCGTTTACCTTTTCGTTTAAGTTTAGGTTTTGGTTTGTTTTTGTTTGGGTTTGAGGAGGTGTTGGGAATGGGTTTAGGGTTTGACTTTGGTTTCATGCCAGACTTTGGGTTAGGATTAGGGTTTGTGTTAAGATGAGTGGTTAGTGTTATTCTGTTGCTCTTAGTGCTAGGGGTTTAGGGCAACGGTTATGATTTTTTTTCATGTTGTAGAGATAGCACCTTAGCGTTAGGGTTGGTGTGTTGGTGTTAGGGTTAGAATTAGTTTTCCTCTTAGGGTTAGAGAATTAAGTGTGGGCAGTTTGGGTGTGGCTTAGGATGTACTGGGTATAGTTAGGTTTAGGAATAAGGTTGGGGTTCAATATGGTGTTGCGTTGGGCTTTAGATGTAGGATTTGGGTTCATGTTAGGCTTCGGGTTAGGGTTAGGGTTCGGGTTAGTGTGCGTCTTAAGCTCAGTGGATTAGTGTCATTGTGTTGGGCTTAAGGTTATGTTGTTAGGGCTATGGATTGTTCTCACATTACTGTTGTAGTTTTGGTGTTTTCAGGAGTAGGGTTAGTGTGCTAGGTTTACTGTTGGGATTTCGGTCAGTTTTAGGGTTTGGGTTTAGATTTGGTTTCTCCTTTCAGTTCGATTGGGAGGAATATGGGGTCACGTTACTATTTGTGTTTGCGTTTGCATTCAGGTTGGGGCCTTAGAGTTAGGGGGTCAGCATATAGGGTATATTGACTGTATCAGGGTTCATGTTTCTCTTAGGTTTCGAGATAGCATTAGGGAGTTAGCGATTGGGAGTATTGCTAAAATGTTAAATTTAGGTTTAGGTGTAGGTTTAGGCTTAGGCTTTGGGATCGGGTTGGTATTGGGGATGGGTTTAGGGTTCGAGTTTGTGTTCACGTTAGACTTGGGGTTAGGATCAGGGTTTGTGTTAGGTTTTGTGGAAAGATGAGTGTGTTACTGTTAGTGTGTTGGGCTTAGTTTTATGGTTTCAGGGCAACGGTTAGGATTCTGGTTCACGTGGGAATGATATCATCTTAGCGTTAGGGTTGGTGTATTAGGGGTAGGGTTATCGGTATTTTTCGGGTTAGAGTTAGAGTGTTAGGCTTGTGGTTTCAGTGTTTGGTTTAGGGTATAGGGGTTATACTTAGGTATAGGCATAGGTTTTGAGTGCAGGATGGTGTTGCGTTGGGGTTTAGATGTAGGATTTGGGTTCGTGTTAGGCTTCAGGTACAGGTTAGGGTTCGGGTTCGTGTTCGTCTGAATTATTAGTGGATCAGTGTCCGTTGGTTGGTGCTAGGTTAGGTTGTTAGGGCTTTGGTGGGCATTCATGTTCCCGTTGTATTTTTGGTGTGTTAAGTATTAGGGTGAGTTTGTTAGTGTTAGTGTTACTCTCACAGTCAGTTTTAGGGTTTGGGTTGAGTTTCGGGTTCTCCTTTGTGTTCGAGTATTAGGATTATTGGGTCAGCTTTACTGTTGGTGTTTGTGTTTGCATTCGGGTTGGGGTCTTAGAGTTAGTGTGTGAGAATGTATGCTAGCTTAACTGTGTTAGGGTTAAGGTTTCTCTTAGGTTTCGAGATAGTGTTAGTGAGTTAGGGTTGGGGTGTATGCATTACACTTAAGTTGTTAGTTTTAGGTTTACGTTTATGTTTACGTTTACTTTTAGGTTTTGGTTTGTTTCAGCTTGGGTTCGCGTTCGTGTTGGTGATGGTTTTAGGTTTTGAGTTTGGTTTCATGTCAGAGTTTGGGTTAGGATTAGGGTTTGTGTTAAGATGAGTGTGTTATTGTTATTGTGTTGCGCTTAGTGCTAGGGGTTTAGGGCAACGGTTATGATCGTTTTTCGGGTTGTAGAGATAGCATCTTAGCTTTAGGGTTGATGTGTTGGGGTTAGGGTTAGAAATAGTTTTCCTGTTAGGCTTATAGAATTAAGTGTGGCGAGTTTGGGTGTGGCTTAGGATGTACGGGTTATAGTTAGCTTTAGGGTTAGGGTTTGGGTTCAATATGGTGTTGTGTTGGGCTTTAGATGTAGGATTTGTGTTCATGTTAGGCTTCAGGTTAGGGTTAGGGTTTGGGTTAGTGTGCGTCTTAAGCTTAGTGGATTAGTGTCATTGTGTTGGGCTTAAGGTTATGTTGTTAGGCCTATGGATAGTTCTCACGTTACTGTTGTAGTTTTGGTGTTTTCGGGAGTAGGGTTAGTGTGCTAGGTTTACTGTTGGTGTTACGGTCAGTTTTAGGGTTTGGGTTCAGATTTGGTTTCTCCTTTCAGTTCGATTGTGAGGAATATAGGGTCACATTACTATTTGTGTTTGCGTTTGCATTCAGGTTGGGGCCTTAGAGTTAGGGGGTCAGCATATAGGTTACGTTGACTGTATTAGGGTTAATATTTCTCTTAGGTTCCGAGATAGCATTAAGGAGTTAGCGATTGGGTTTATTATTTTTAAAATATTAAATTTAGGTTTAGGATTAGGTTTAGGCTTAGGCTTTGGGATCGGGTTGGTATTGGGGATGGGTTTAGGGTTCGAGTTTGGGTTCACGTTAGACTTGGGGTTACGATCAGGGTTTGTGTTAGGCTTTGTGGAAAGATGAGTGTGTTACTGTTAGTGTGTTGGGCTTAGTGTTATGGTTTCAGGGCAACGGTTAGGATTCTGGTTCACGTTGGAATGATATCATCTTAGCGTTAGGGTTGGTGTATTAGGGGTAGGGTTATTGGTATTTTTCGGGTTAGGTTTAGAGTGTTAGGTGGTGCGGTTTGGGTCGCGGCTGGAACAGCTTAGTCGCAGGAATGTAGAGGCGGAGTAAAGGGGCAGAGTCAGCTTACCCATGGCGGGCGCGCAGGCTGTGCTACCAGTGGTGCGGTTCGTGTTGGTGCTGGAAGAGGAAGTTCAACGCTTTGTCTGTGAATAAAGAAAAAAAGGTGGGATTTGGCTTTGTAGCTCAATCTGAAGCTCTGAGTTCAATCCCCAGTACAATAATAAAATGTAGAAAATAAAATTTAGGGAGAGTGAGATAGCTCAACAGACTAAGAGCCTACTTAGGCAAGTGCAGGGACTAGGATGTGATTCACCAAAGCACCCACTGTACTGGCCTCGCCCGCAAGCATGCTGAGCCAGCGACTGAGTTGGGGCGTGGTGGTGCATGCCTATAATCTCAGTGCTGGGGAGACTGAAAACAGGAGGATCATGAGGAGTCTCAGCCTCATAGTGTGACCTCGCACAAAATACTAAATAAATAAATAAATAAAATTAATCACCTCACCACTATTTTATTAGCATTTGCTAGACAGAATGCTGCACATATTTTATCTTGATCTGACAGTAACACATGTATGCTCAGAGGATGTATATGAAAGAGTACATGTGTGGAAGGGATCCAGCAGTGTCACCACTGCAGTCTTGGGGAACTGACATAGGATCTGGTGTTGGGGACTACAGTGAGGCTGGGGCTTTCCTGGACTAGTTCAGTGAGAGTGGGGAGGAGAGCTAAAGATTCATATTTTATAGCAGAAAATTAGTCATGTTGACTAATGCTAAAATATGTACAATGAAAGCACAGAGACATTCATGTGATTTAGAGATACAGAGGTAAATATGACAAGACTAGCATGGTGGCTCCGGAGTGTTTCCTAGGAGAAGGGCGATTGCAGATTGCAGAGGGAGCGCTGCTATTGCCCTTTAACGATTTGGAGGACTCTGACCTTAGGCCTGCATTCCATACACTTGTATAATTGTGGCAAAAATCACACCTTAAGAATGTTGAGAAGTAGCTGCACCGCCTTTCAGGCAGCAGCGCTTGTTTGGGTAAGTCTGGGGAAGACAAGTTACAAAATCCTCCAATCTGTTACTTTGATTTGCTCTGGGCCAATGCGACCAACATGAAAAGAACTGGGAATGTAGTGTCTCAGGCACAAACGTTTTCTTTTTTTAAATAACTTCTAGTTAGGCTGAGGATCATTAGGTATAGAAAGGAAGAGAAAAACTAACTCATTTAGCTCTGTGTTTGGTAGCAGAAAATTCCAGTTACAATAGGCTCAATCCTATTCTTTAGGATGATGAAATCATTTGGGGCCTCGGGCAAGGTTCCTTGATGTCAAATACATCTGTAATGGAGTATTTCATGCCTTCTCAATGAAATAAGGCACATAATTTTTTGAGGCAAATATCTTTAGTAGAATCACAATAATTACCAGCCAGAAACATAAACATGAAGTAAAGCTAATAAATTTCTCTTCTAAAAGCTTGTAGTCAGAACCTAAGGATTGAAACAAGAAACATAGTACAATGAAAAGTAATTTTAAACATAGCTATACCCTTCTTGGGGAAAAAAATATACTTTTTCCCTAGTAATACGTAGCATTGATTTTGATATGTGTTGTTGTTCTTAATGGTGCTACTAAAGATATGGATAAATGCATTTTTATCTGCAAATTTTGATAAATATTTTTAGCATTTTAATCATGGAATATGGCCTACAAATTACATATATTTATGTAACTATTTTATTTTTAAATCACATACGTGAAGAGATTCAAAATAGGTATCACACTAGAACTCAGTCTGCCACACAGCTCCTGCAAGGGCGGACTGTCTTCTAAGGACCTTTATGGGGTCACTTTAGTGACTGTGGCCTGGGCTCAGACCTTGTGCTTGCATACCTAGTAAGCTGATGTCTTGGCACAAGAACAAATTTATATTTCCAACCCAGAGGCTCACTTACCAAGCCCTGAGACCAGGTATAAAGTCTAAAGGCCAGTTTATAGTAAATGATTAAATATTTTTTTAAAAACACACTGATTTTTCTACATGTGGCCCGCATGGAACATGAAAGATCCAATTTTTTTTCCTTTAAGAAAGTAAAAAAATTGCCAGGCGTGGTGGCTCACGTCTGTAATCCCAGCACTTGGGAGGCTGAGGCAGGAGGATCGCTGCGAGTTCGAGACCAGCCTGGGCTACAAAAGTGAGCTCAAAGCCAGCCTCAACTGCATTGTGAGACCCTGTCTCAAAAGGCCAAAAAAAAAAAAAAAAAAAAAGAAAGTAAAAAAATAAGTGAAAGACATAAAATGATGATTTATCCAGTATTAGGGAGGGGAGCACAGGGCAGTGATTCCAGAGAAATGGGGAGATAGCAAGGGTAGTCTTAGGGCTAACCACCACAGAGAGCTTCTGAGCCACTGTGCAAGGAGAAGGAGCCCACTGGGAGCAGAAAGACTCTCTGTGCCCAGGAAAGGCAGATGATGGGAGCCCACTAGACCAAGACGTTTTGAGACCACAGGATAAAGCCCTGGAGAGCAGAAGGTTGCAGACAGGAAGAGCTCCCGGGATCTAAAGATCCCCCTCCAGGCTTCTTCCAAGTGCTTATCGGCCCATGTAATTGAGAAAATCATCCACAGCTGAGAGAATAACCATATAAAAGGAGAAGAGGGAACAGTCTTTGAAGTGCACGCAGGGTCAAGAATAGTGCTGTTCACACCAGGCCAACCAGAAAGCCTAGGCATTCTCAAGGAACTGAGTAGAGGGCTCAGAAGGATTACATGAAGAATGCTCAGCTCTTGCCTAGGAAAGCTCAAATGCAAAGCTCAAAATAATCAAACTATTGCCAGATAGCCATGTCTCATACAGAGCTGAAGCTATTTATAGGAATACAATAATCATACAGCTTTCAACAGAGAGAAATTTATGGGCTTTGGCATTCAATTAAAAGGTTCCAATCATGCAAAGAGGCAATCCATATGAGGAGACAAGTCAATTAATAGGCTCGATAAGGAAGGTAAAACAATCATTGTGACTATGAAATTGTGACTAGAAATTTAGAGGCAAGCTTATGTGTGGTAAACAAAGATATGGATCATATAGAAATGATCCTAACAGAACTTTTCAAAGGAGATAACTTTGGGGGCAAAAAATACACTGAGTGGGGGTACTAGTATAGTAGGCAACCTGCAGAGATTAGCACTACAAATATATAGCAATAGAGGATGCAAAATATTCCCAGAGTGAACAAAAAAGCAGGATATTAGTGACATGTGGAACTCTAGGAGCTCATCAAGTGGCCCATAGGATTTGCATTATAGTTGATATCTCTGAGGACAAAGGGAATAAAAAGGAAGACCAAGACTTTTCTTTTTCTTTTTTCTTTTTTTTGAGACAGTTTCACTATGCAGTTCAGGCTGGCCTTGAGCTCACTTTTGTAGCCCAGGCTGGTCTCGAACTCACACCGATCCTCCTGACTCAGCCTCCCAAGTGCTGGGATTACAGGCCTGTGCCACCACACCCAGCTCCAAGACTTCAAATCTGAGTAAATCTATAAACTCACCATTTCAAGAATTTGAACAGATTTCAAGGAAAATAAATGTGAGGAAAATTACAACAAGGTATCATGATCAAATTATTTAAATGATAAAGAAAAATATCATGAAATGGGGCAGAGAAATTTCATGGACAGAAGAACCCTGATAAGAATGGAAAGTTTTCTTGCCTTAAACAAAGCAAACCAAGACTCTACAGCCATATCTTTATATTATTAAAGGAAACAACCAAGTTTGTACACCAAGAACAGAGAATCTCTCAAAAGCAAAGTGAAAATAAAATCCTTTGAAGTTCATCGAAGACTGCATTTATCATGCAGAACTGTCTTATTTCCATGTGTTAGGGAAGATCCTTAAAAAGAAAATAATAGCAGATAGAAATCGCTGTTCACAAAGATAAACAGAGATGGAACACAGGAAATGGCAAATACTTAGATTAGCATAAAAGGTTTCTTTTCTTTTTTTTTTTTTTTTCTCCTTTAAAAAAACTCTGTTAAGAGATGAGTGTCACCAGATATGCTCATGTGTGCCTGCAATCCCGGCACGTGGGAAGGCTGAAGTAGGAGGAGTGTTGTGTGAGGCCAGCCTGACTACACAGTGAGTTCCATTTCAGCCTGGAGTGCCAAGGGAGAGACCCTGTCTTCAAAACCAAAATTAAATAACTAAACTTTCAGGTATAAATGTTTCATCAAAAAATATATGCACTAGAATTGTACAATTATACCTTAATAAATATTTAACAACTGGATTTCTGGAAGTAAAAGCCTGCATCTGGAGCATTTGCCTGATTTGGGTGTACAAACTGAAGATTTGTAAAGTGAAATACAGTCCGCTTCCATGAGATGGCAAAAGTAGCCACTGCGTAGCCATATGTGACAAAAATAAAACAAAGGCCGAGAGGGAGGGAATAGAAACAGATTATTTCTGAAGTTCCAAGATAAAACATACAGTGGTATAATATCATTTGAAGACAGATCATCCCTGAATAGAAATTTATCCCGTTAGCAAACAATGTAGAAAATGAGAAGTCCAAAATATACATAAAGAGCTAAACAAAAGACGGAGGAGGTGGGGAACTCTTTTACGAGTGTGAAGGGGAGTAAGAGATGGAGGAAGGTGAGAGGGAGGAGAGGGAAAGGACATTCAAGAGAGCTGAGTAAAGAAGTGGAAACCGAGCTGCCAGCCAAAGAGAAGAGGAAGAGGAGTTGGAGAGAGCAACCCGGGATGAGAGAGTAAGGGACGAAGAAGCCCTGGGGCGGCTTATGTGCATGTGCAAAGTCCCCCACAATAAATGAAACAACTACAGAATGCGAACAAACATGAATAGAAATAAAGATCAAAGAGTTCTAATTGCAGCAGCAGCAAGGATGTAGAATCAAGAAGCAGTACAGAGATGCTTTCATGCGAGAGTCCTAAGCTGTCAGGAAGTAGGTATTCTCGGAAACAATGGCAAGCCATGCTTGCAGTACTGTACGCTCCATTCCCGGGGAAGGATACACTCACAGACCTGCCGCAGGAGCCTCAGATAAATCTATTAGAACCACATGTATCAACATGGAGAAGTCTCAGGAAAAAACACTGAGAAAAAAAGCAGCGTGTAGTGGCATACGTTCCATGTAATCTAGTACTATGTATATGAAGTTTTAAAACGTGTGAGACATCACTATGTGTTATATAAACAAATGAGTATACTATGTACACAGCAGTTACTATTAAATTATATTTAAAAAATAAATGTGAAAGTCAGAATCAGCAGTTCCTACAGAGAAGGAGCAGGAGAATGGCTGGAGAAGTATGCAAAAAGAGGGTGAATCTTGTTTGAAATATTTTAGTGTCTTAAATCTTCAGTGGATGTGAGGATGGGTGGATTTGGTAGCGGTGTTTATTTTCTTGCATCTGCACACTTTCAGTGAATTTAGCCTTTCATAATGGACACACACCAGCCACTTCCTGCGTCGAGTCCAGTGTTTGTGCCTAGAGGCCATCTCCCTGCAGACAAGGGCATCAGGAGAGGCCTGGACACCCATGTACAGTTGCCAGGTATACAGCTTAAGTGAAGAGGAGGTCAGCAAGTAAAATGAGCCAGAAAGCTTGCTGGTTTTTACAAGAGAAAAGCTGATGCAAAGAATATCTTGTTTTAGGGATTGTCATTCTAGAAGCTTATTGCCAGTCGATCACTTAATATTTGCAGTAATAGATTTTATTTTATTTCATTCATTTGTTTTTACCCTTCTTTTTATTTTATTTTATTTTATTTTATTTATTTATTTATTTATTTTTTTTGTCTTTTTGAGACAGGGTCTCCCTATGCAGTTCAGGCTGGCCTTGAGCTCACTTTTGTAGCCAAGGCTGGTCTCGAACTCACACCGATCCTCCTGCCTCAGCCTCCCGAGTGCTGGGATTACAGGCGTGCGCCACCACGCCCGGCTTCTTTACCCTTCTTTTTAAATTTTATTACTTTTAATAAGAAATAACATTGAGATAGCTTCAAAACACGTTAGTGGCACAGCCACAATGATTGATACAATGCATCTTGTTGTCTTCATAGTAGTTGTTCAGAGTACAAGATGCGGACATAGCTTTTCTAAATACTATTGGTACAAATATTTCTCCTTGTTGAATTTAGAGAAAGTAGTTGCATACAGAGAGGAATATTTCATAATAATAATGGGTTATCAGCAGAACTGGCAATGTTGGAAGCTGTTGACTTGAGCCTTTTACAACTCACCATACTAATCTGGCTTTACTTTTTATGCCTCATGGTTAAAGTTTTCTGTGGGTGGTTAAGGTCAAGTTAAAGCAAGACCTATATAACAAAGCATGTATCTTTTGTATCTGAAAAGGTCAAGCAAATTCCCTCAGGATTTTCCTTGAAAGCATGTGCAGCATTTTGTAGAGCCTTTGTCAATGTCAGCCGTCTGGATGAGTCATGGCCATTGTATTTTTTCCATTTATGTATTTGGTACAAGGTCTCACTACACAGCTGAGATGCATAATGATCCTCCTATCTTCAGCCTCCCCAGCTTTGGGATTGCAGGTGTGTGCCACCAAGCCCAGACTAGGTTGTTGGCCCGGTGTGTCCAGGGCAGGGCTAGCGTGGTGTGCTGGACCAGGGATCGAACCCTGGTCCCTGAATTTTCCAAAGAAGTTGCTTAGTCTGCTGAGCTATCTCACTGGCTCTGCAGTAAGATATATTTTAGTGTATTCAGTAAGATTCAGGCAAAACCCTGTAAGTCTAACTGGTCTTTCTCTTCCTCTCCTTCTCTGCTTTTCTTCCTCCTTCTGTCCTGTCCTTCATTTCCCCTCCCTCCTTCTTTCCCTTGCTCCCCCTTTTTCTTCCTCCCTCCCATTTTCCCTTCCACCTCTTCCTATCTTTCCCTCCCCTTTCATCTTCATCTTGCTCTTTTTTTTTCCTCCTTCTTTTGCCTCTGTTTTGGGCATAGCTGTCTGCTTTGATTCATTTCATATAAATACTTTTATATGAAATTCTTAGGCCCTAAAAGATGTAAGTAATTTATGAGGTGAGCACCTCCAAATATTTCTGAAGTTTTAACAGTATCATCTATAATATGTCTAAAATTTTTAATTTATTCTAAATTTAACTAAAGTTCTATTTATAGCTAGATTCTTGTTTATATATAATTGTTTCCATATGTTATATATTTTAGCCTATAATTTATTTTTAAACAAAATTATTCATTTCTAAATCTAAGTTATAACTGCACATGAAGAAAATATACAATGTAGTTCATCATTAAAATATGGCTAATTTTGCTTTGAGCTCACAGAAGAGCTTTCAGAAGAAAAAAACTAAGATTCTGGGGCTGGCTTTCTCTATTCTGAATGTGTCCGTTAAGCCAATTAGTTGCTTTTTCTCTTATTTTGATCATTAGTAAAATGAGAGGGGTGGACCTTCTCAAATTGTATAAGGGCCAGCCAAATAGCTTAGCGGATTAAAGTGCCTGTTTAGGCAGTTGCAGGGGCCGGAGTTTGATACTCAGGCCTGCCCAGTGGGCCCCTGAACCCCGGGTCTGTCATGCCAGCCCTACCCCCAGGGTGCACTGAGATGGAGATCGAGACTGGGTGTGGTATCGAGCGCCTATAACCCAGCTCTTGGAAGGTTGTAAATAGGTGGGTCACTAGGAATCTGACCTACATAGTGAGACCTGTATGCCCTGTCCTAAATACAGAATAAGTAAGTAAGTAAATAAATAAATATATAATTCTGTAAGGCTAATTATCACTTGTTTCATGCCTCTAGTATCTCACACACAGCTCCATTTCTTGAGCTGTCACATGCCAAATGTGTAGAGACATGTCACTATATAAAAGTCACCAAATGTGACCCTGGAAGGTGATATTCATTCTGTGTGCTCTTACCTGAATAACACATGGAAGCTTTGTTGTTAGGGTTGTTGCTAGGGTGGAATCCCAGGGGAGCTTCCCAGTCTCTGGTGAGCTATTTATTGGATGATATTCTGACTGTACTCATATTCTATGGTTTTTGCTTTTCATACTGAGAAGAGAGGAACCGTGTTATATTGTTATCAAAGTTTAAGAGTTTAGGGAAAAAAATGACCGGCCTAAATTCTCAACTCAAGTTTATGAGAAATGGAAACATGGGCTACATGATTTAAACATTGTTAAAACACTATGTGCACTAATTTTGGAAATTTTAAACTTAACAATGGATAAAATGTGTAGGAAAGTGGCTCAGCATCACTCTTAAGGTCTGAATACTAGCTCAATACTAAGGACTAAGTGAGAGATTAATGTAACCAGTATCATATTTGTATTATCTAATATCTCGATAGAAAACATCTGAGAAATATAGTTCACATTTGTCCTTTTACAGACTTAACACTCAAATGTCCCATACTACTCAAGGTCTAGGACATCAAAATACCTGGGTAGAACTTCTATGAGTGTCTTGACAAGGCTCTAGAATGAACGGGACACATGCCACAAGCCAGTGTCACACAGCCGGCTCCTCCTTCCAGAAGAAGCAGGTGAGCTCCAGAGTCTGAGTTACTCAGATGCACTTGTTGCTTTAGCTCCAACTTCAGGAGGAATGCCTGGGAAGAATTCCCACTCTACTGTCAGTTTCACTGGGCTGGGGCTATATCTCAGTCACCACTGTGTCGTTGGAGTTTAGCAGTGGTCTGACATGTTGTGTCTCCACAAGAGGTGATCAAAAATCTAGTGAATGCTGCTTCCTAGGGGGCTGCCCAACGCAAAGGCACCCTTGTTAAAAACTGCAGTTTGCCCTTACCCACCTTATTTGCTGGATCTGGCACTGTCAGTCATATTTGTGGATTTTTCCCAAATTCAAAATAACTGTGAAGCACAAATGTTTTGAATCAGTTCATGATGTTGAGTACAACCAAACATACATATTAAAGAAGACTCTCCAAACTGCTTGAGAAAAGGGCCAAGAACAGAGGAATAAGAGTACTAGAGGTGAGGAATACTATTTCAGTGGAGATCAATGATAATGTCTCCTACTTTGAGAATTTTTCTAAAAAAAAAACTGTACACATTCATCTTATTTTTAATTGTACCTTATAACTTATCCCTTAGTAGGCTGTATTATTCCATGTAAATAATGTTTTAATAATGATATCATTTTGTGTGAATATTTTTTTTTCAGTACC
>PVJA010022043.1:0-34793 GCA_004027025.1 Myocastor coypus
TCTCTCTCTCTCTCTCTCTCTCTCTCTCTCTCTCTCTCTCTCTCTCTCTCTCTCTCTCTCTCTCTCTCTTTCTCTCTCTCTCTCTCTCTCTCTCTCTCTTTCTCTCTCTCTCCCTCTCTCTCCCTTTCTCTCTCTTTCTCTCTCTCCCTCCCTCTCTTTTTCTTCTTTCTTTCTTTCTTTCTTTCTTTCTTTCTTTCTTTTTTTTGTTTACTTCTTCACACCCATTTAAGTTCTGCTTCCAACCTTGTATAGTTTGCAAGCTAGTCCAGAATCAGACCACTGTTGGAGTACCACAGAAGTGGAAGTGGATGTTCCAATGCCACAATCTTCCCTGCTGCCCATGGAATTGCTGCTTAAAGGAATCAGGATTCAAGGTCGAGGTTGGCACAGGAAAATGACAGCTTGCTTTCTGGGACAATATGCTTATACAGATATGTGCCACATTGATTCAGAACACTGGAACTGGACTCTATTCTGTTCTGGGTCTCTTCTCTCTTCTCCTTCCCTCGTCACCAGTCTCCACCTTCCTCCTCCTCTTCCCCTGCTTGCAAAGGCAGTTAAGTCTTTCAAGGACGAGTGGGTGGATCCTTTAGTTGTGTGAAATCTTTGTGTTCTGGAAAAAAATAGATAATGTAGCGATCACCGTTAATCAGCTAATCTTGTTTTGAAAATCTGTAACATATGTATTGTTACATGTTATCCTATTTGTGTCTTTACTTTTGTTTTCCTTGTTTTTGTTTTTATTCTTTAAAATGAAAGAAAATCATAAAGACAGTTGACAGAAGGGGAACAGAGGGAAGAGAAGAGGTTTGAACAAAGTAATTAAGATGTATTAAGCACATGTGACAACTCCACAGTTGGAATGGGATCATTATGTACTACACACATGTACAACTAAAAATAAAAATTAAAAAAAACAAAAAAGCTAGCATAGTTGTCATATTACTCAGCAGTAATATTTATATATCCAAGAGAAATAAGAATCTGCCAGCAAGATAGCTTAGCAGTGTAGGAGTTCCCTCCTGGTTCTCATCTTACTCCAAGGAGTCAATAGTTGTAATCCCAAAGATACTATTGAAATCTCACCAAGTTAATTCCTGTCTACCACACCCAGTGCAACCCATGGCAAAAGTAAACACACTCAAACATATTTATAATTATTGGGAAGCCAAGGTGCCCTAAGTCCTGTCACAAGGATGAATTTTTGTAACAAAAGAGAGTGACCCAGAGTGGCACCTGAGTTTTATTCAGCAGAAGAGGAGTGGCTTGAGGAGGAATGACTGAGAACTGTGTGAAGTAGGTGAGTACTGTGAGCTGAGTTAGGTGGAGGGGCCTACATTCACCTCTGCCAAATGCAAAGAGAATATGCAGAGAAGGTAATCTTCATAATGCTACTGAGATAGTATCTAGTGTTTTGGGGGTCTAGTGCTTTAGCTCTGCTGTAATCTTTCAAGGAAGTCATAGCCTCTGTCTCTAGGCTCATTCCCAACTGGCAGCGTGGAGCATTGGCTCTTCTTCTTTTCTTGACCTGGCTCACATTAAAGAGTAGCAGGTATAAGTTACCAGGAAAACATGTGTGCCACCTTCAAAGACTATCACCAGTACTTCAGCTAGACCAATATACATTGCTCAAGGCCAATTAAAAGAACAAATAGAAGTTCTAGCCAGGTCGGTACATATCAATAGGAGGAAATAGGGTCAGGGTCAGTTAAAATGGAGACAGTCTGTCTTCCTTCAAGGAGAGCTGGTCAGGTGGCCCTCCACACAGCAGCATAAGCATCTCCCTGACAAGCACAAGGTTCTGAGTTAGATCTCCAGTACCAAAAAAAGAAAGGTCAAGACAACAAGCTCATTTCAATTACTTGTGAAGAGCAAAGATGTCTTTAAAGTTGCTAGCATATTTCTATTCAAATTGTCAGACAATTCAAGAGAAATAACAATCTATGTCAGTACAAAAACTTGTACATGACTATTTATAGCAGCATTATTCATAATATCCCAAATTGGTAACAAACCAAACATCCAGAAATAAGTGGATAGAAAAATAAAATGCAGCATATACATGAATGTCATTATTTGACCATAAAAGGGAATGGAGCACTAACATAACATGGATAAATTTCAAAAGCAATATGTTCATTGAAATAAACCAGTAGAAAAGACACATAATGTATTAATCCAATTATATACAATGCTCACAGTAGACAAATCCACAGAGGCAAAAAATAGATTAGTGTCTATTTAGTAATTGAGGTTGGAAGATGTGAGCAGTAGGAGGTAATAGTTAAAGTGTTCTGAATTTATTTTTGAGGTATGAAAATGTATCACATTAGATAATGGTGATGGTTTTACAATTCTGAATATATTAAATACTATACAATTACACACTTTGAAATTAGGTGAATTTTATTGTATGTGAATTATAGCTCAGTGCAAAAAGATAAGAATCAGATCAGGAATGCTTGAGAAACAATCCTTCACTAATTGCTTTGTACTAATTCACTAGTGATAGGAAAACATTTACAAAGGAAACAAAGAATGGAGGTGAGGAACATGGCGACATGAGGAAAAAGGTTCTAGCAGACACACAAGTATGTCCACAGGCTCTGAGAGAAGAGAAAGCTGTGTGTATTTGAGGGGAAGCAAAAGCCAGATATGGCTGTTTGTTAGCCAGTCAAGCAAAGTGTGGTAGTGATAACATGAGACATATTTAGAGATCAGACAGCAAAGTTTTTCTTAGGCCAATTTAAAGAATCATATTTTCCCCCTAAACGTTGAGGTAATGCATTGAAGGGTCTCAAGCCAAGGAATAGTACGACCTGGAGGGAATTTTGAAAGCTATTTTCTTACCTCCATGTTTAAAAATATAGCATATGAAGTATGCCAGGGAAGAGTCAGGGGGACTATTGCTGCTGTCCAGGCAAGAGGTTACCATGACCTGGATTGAGGAGGTAACAAAGAAGCTAGAAATGTGGGTGGATTCAAGACATATTTTAAAAGCAGAACTATCAGTAGAATAGGAATTTCACTACCAGTTAGTGAAGTGTGAATGTAAAAAGGAAATAAGATATAACTTCTAGATGTGTTTGGATTGTGAACATGTAATTTTCCTTTTAGTTATCTTTGGAGAACTCTCTTGGGCTATGTGAAAGCAAGAAACTAAGAAACTCTATTATATATATATATATATATATATATATATATATATATATATATATATATATATTTGTTGTTTTGGGTAATCATTGCCTATTATATTTCAGCTTTCACATTTGTTCTAATAAATAATATAACTCCAATCAATGGCTGTATGACAGTGGTAATGAATAGCCTTTATTTGAATTTTATGCTTCATTCCTATTATGCTGTTATTTTCCCCCATCATTTTCTCTTACCTCCTGCTGATAAATGTGACTTTCTTGAACATAAACTTTCTGTGAAGGTCACTGACTAACGAGTAGTAGCTGCCAGAGAGGTCAACCAAAGAACTACATGAGGCCACATTTTTCCTAAGACTTGCCAATGGAGCTTTGATTCATATGTGATTTTCCATTACTTATGCTATTGTGCTATCAGCATATCTAATTCTGTTAGCACTAAGTCTTCAGAAAAAATATTTTATAATGAATATCTGTGCAATTTGTTTCATAAAACTCAGCTAAAAAGCTCTACATGAATAACTTAATAATGTCACAATAATGTATTTTTCTCCTGTATGCATTCAGGCTTTATAAAAGCTTTGGTTTCTAAAATTTCTTTTTAAATTAATGAATGTTTCTAAATACAATAGATCTCTAGTTAAGAAAAGAAGTAATTAGTATGAACTTAATCTTCCAATTTTATTATCTGCAGACCATTAAACAGCTTCTTATTAAGCTACTTGGAAGGTGTTCACCTTTTTTTCAGGTGCCATTTATGTAACAGTACTTGAAAGAAACCCATTCACTAGACATGTACACAATGTGTCCTGTAATTTTCTCTGAAGCCCAATTTCTCCTGCATTACTTGTTTTAATGAGCCGCACACCCATTCAGCCAAACAACAGACTCAAAAATTGCCTTAATCTTCCTCATTTGATCATTTAATAAGTCTTGTATCCCACTCCCTAACTACTTACTCATGTGCCCAGCTGTCCATTTCTATTCATGCTCATTGCCACTGCTTTGGCTCAGGTCTGTTACCTACAGGGTTGCACTATAGTAGTTTCTTGCCTCCTGGAAAGTCCCCTTCCTTTTAGACATATTCCTCTCCCTGCTACTGCCATCGTGATTTGTTTCTAAATAAAAATCTGGTTTATAATCTCCTGCTGAAAATTGTTAATATCTTTTGTAACCAGTTGAGTAAAATTCATACTTATATTGCAGCTTACACAAGCCTGTATTAGTTTTCTTCCTCTCTTTTTCCAAATGCCTTCTCCAACCCTTTCCTTATGCCATGAGTACAACTTACTCAGCATGTCAAAAGTTTTATGGTTCGTTGGTTTTGTACGTGTTGTTTCTCTGCCCCAAGCAATTTCCTTTGCCTTCACGCATATCACCTTCCAGAAAACACCTACAGTTTTTCAAGATCCAGCTTTCTGTATGAAACTTTCTGAGATCACTCCTTGATCCTGAGAGAATGTATTTAATGAATGTTGATGAATAGCTAAATGTACAGATGGATAAAATCATACCATCAAGTGTGAGCAAGATACCATAAGGGTTCAGGAATGAGGACTCCAGCACAATGAAAGATGTGAGAAGTTAAAATAAAGAGCTTTGGTTAGGAATTGGAAAGAAAGGAAGTTGCAGAGTAGAAAGTCCTGGATAAAAGCAAATTATTCATTCCCTGATTTGGGGTAACCTTCTTATACTTATCCATTTGCAAAAGGTGAGACATGGAAATTACTGAGCTCAAGCTGTTTCTAGAAAGCACAGAGATAGGCTTTCTTTGTAAAAGAAAGAAAGATAAGGTTATGTTCAGATAAATCTTACATTTTTCCTTTGTGTTGCTTCAAATAGAAACATGATTTCACATAGCCTAAGGGAAACCCACAGTACTAAGAAATCCTACATGTGCTTACTGTTCTCCTATCTCCTCTTCCTGCTAACATAAATGGGTACTTTTCACCCTAGGGACATTACAGAGAAAGTTTAGAGATCCTGAAAACATATACAGTTGGCTTTACAATCTATAGTCCACGTTCAATATAAGGGTAAAAGATGAAGTAACAGTTCAAGCCTCACATATCCCATGATACAGAAAGCAAAAAAAAGTAATCCCACCTGTTGGGAGGCTATAAACAGGCGGATCACTATGAGTCCAATCTAGTAGTGAGACACTGAACACACTGTAGACCCTTCCCTAAAATAAAAAAAAAAAGCTAGAGGTTGTTTGGCTAGTGGTGCTCATGAGGGTCATCCTGTTTAACCCTCATTAATTACAGATGAGGAAACTAAGGCTTACAGATCTTGGGTTCATAACAGGTTGCAATGCAGAAGACAGCAATAGACAGAGTATGAAGTACAACAGAGAGTAGTTTGCATTGGGTATTATGAAAGGACAGAAAATGAGCAGAGCTTAGTGTTGAGGAAAGGAGAAGTGTCAAGAAAGGAAGTTTTCTGAGAGGAAGTGAAACTTCTAGAGAACGGTTAGGTTGGAGAAGTTTTCTGTCCCCTTGACCCCTCATAGACTATGTCCACACGAGATTGTAAGTAATTGGAAAGAGGGAACCTGTCTTGACTCTTCCGTATTGCTCCATGGTGCCTATCTCTTTCTTGCACATGTACATGGAAGGTAGTAAATATGCATTAAGTAAATAAATGAGTGCTTATGTGGTTTTGCTTGCCAAAATTTTAATTCTATGAAGAAGGAACCATCATTAACTAATTTAAAACATGAGGAAACTAATGAGCAAGGAAGTTACTATAAGTGGTAAGAATGAGGAATTTAGAAGTTTGAGCTTTTGATCGTAATAGGACTACGCAATCAAGCATTTGGGATAAATAGTTTAAGCAGTATGGGCTTCTGTTGCTCCCTGTTTAAACATGATATTTACTTTTAAAAATATTTATTTATCTATTTATTTATCTGGTACCGGGCCTCACTATACAGCTCAGACTCCTAGTGATCCACTTGTCTCAGCCTCCCCAGTGCTGGGATTACAGGTGTGCGCCAACATCAGGTTCCAGTGGATGGTGTGGGGCCAGTATGGCATGCAATACAAGGGACTGAACCCATATCCTTGCGCTTGCCAGGCAGGCACTTTGACCACCAACCTGTCTCTCTGGTCCAAACATCATATTTAGATTGAACCAAATTAAGCCAGGTGTGGTGGCTCATGCCTATATTTCCAGCACATGGGAGGCTGAGGCAGCAGGATCAGACCAACCTGGGCTGCAAAAGTTAGCTCAAGGCCAGCCTGAACTACATAATGGCACCCTGTGTCAAAAAACCCAAAAATAAATAAATGAATAGAGTAGAGTAGAGTAGAGTAGAATAGAATAGAATTTCACTGCCAGTTTTGGGATATGAATGATCTGAGCAACACCTTGACTTTGAAAGTATAGAATATCAATGTTATTGTAACAGAGTTTGGGCTGCTACTATCTAATTCTCATGATCCTAGAAAGTAGGGAGTCTTTCTACCTTCTTCCTTAGTTAAAGTCAGTGAATTTAAGCTGTCATGAAAATAATTCTAAGAACCGGCCAGGTGTGGAGGCACATTCCCACATGACCAGAACTGAGGAAGATAAGACAGGAGGTTCAAGAGTTAGAGGCCAGTTGGCTATAAGCAAGACATTGTCTGAAAAGATTAACAAGTTAAACATCCCTCAGATGTCATCTGTCATCACTCCAGAATGGTTGGAGCATGGATGAAAGGAAGTTCTGGTGTGTGGATCTGCTTTCTAATTAGTTGGTCTAAGTTTGATTTTAGGCCAACATAGTAGCTGAATTTCTTTCAGGTTGCATGTGTTATTCTATTATACTCTAAACATTTCATGGAAGTACTTGTCCATAGAAAAGATATAGAAGCCTAGATTTTAATAAGAATTGTTTTATGTTGCTAACAATTTAATCATTGTTGGGCTGGTGGCTTATAAGTTTGCTTGTTAATTTGAACTCAATATGAAATCCCAAATTTCTCTGCTAAACACATCTGGCATGCCACAATGTGCCCACCCAGAATTTAACCAACTCCCTACACTAGATCCTGGGACCCAGACTTCCTGACGTTTCCACAAAGTTCCCACAGTATATACTCACTCTGTGTTTCCAAGACCATTGTCATATCCCTTACATCCCAGCTGAGCATCAGCTTAAAAGGCAGCTGTGATTAAAGGCCCTTTTATAATGCATCTGATGTGCTCCTCACAAAGGTCCTCTTATTTGTGCCACTGATTAGGCCACTGATTCAAGAAGTGCTGAAAACCTGGGAAAGTATTTTCAAAGTTGTCCACTATCCAGGTGCTGAGGCAGTACATCCACAAGAAAAGTGAGCACATTCAGAAAGAGGCCTGGAAATGTCATTGGCATTAATATAGGATTATAAGGCCACCAGAAGTCATGTAGCCACCTAACAATCAGCCTTGGCATTAAGTTGAAGAATATTCTACTAAGGATATACTGAGGCTTTCCACGGTTTCAACTATTTTGTGTCTAATATCTATCTGTCTGCCTGCCTACCTGTCTGTCTGTCTGTCTATCTATCTATCTATCTATCTATCTATCTATCTATCTATTTATCTATCATTCATCCATCTATTATTTGGTAGCACTGGGGATTGAATTCAGGACCATCTCAGTGAACTACCATCCTAATCATTTTTCATTTTTTTATTTTGAGACAGAGCCTCATTAAATTTACAGGCCGGAACAACTGTGCCTGATTTCTTCTTCCTTATTGTTGGTTTGTTCATCCTAAAATAGCAATTTGCGATTGCTCTGTCAGTTGAAAAGGAAAAAAAAGGCTAAGAGACAATTAGAGTTTTTAAATAGAAAGAACGAAGCAAAAGTAATGCAGAGATGGCAAAAGGAACATTGAATGGTGCAGTAAGAACCCTGAATTCTCTTTGTAGCTATCTTTTTAACTGTTTCTGTGATGTTGGGAAAGGAACATCCCTTTTCACAGCCTCTATTTTTCATTTCAAAAGTCTTTTCTGGAACAGATTTTGTCTATTGACCAATATTAGAAAATTATTGTTTGATTGCCCTGTACTGAAAAAAAAGAAAATTATTGCTCATTTTATTAGGAGAGATAGTGTGATGATGTTCATCAGAAACAATTTAGTAGAGAGGGCCAGCCAGATAGCTCAGTGGACTAAAGTGCCTGCTTCAGCAGAGTGCAGTGGTCAGGGTTCGATTCTTGCTGTGCCATGATGGCCTTACCCACAGGACATGTTGTGATTGAGATTGAGTCTGGATGTGGTGGCACAAGTTTCTAACTCCAGCACTTGGGAGACTGAAAACAGAAGAAACACTATGAGTCTGATTTACTTAGTGAGAAACTGTACACCCTATACACCTTGTCCTAAATCCACCAGAAAAGAAACAGTCTAGTAGAGACAAGCTGATGTATTTTATGAATGAAAAAATGCAGTGCCTGAGATTTGCTTTAAAATATTGCTTGTCCCCAGTTTCTTTCAATTAGTGAGAGGACTGAATAGATGAGACAAGAATGCTAAAATGGCAACAACTGTTAAAACTAAGCAATGAGTATACAAGAATTAAGTGTCTCTCATCCTTTTTGCACATTTGAAATAATTTCCAATAATTAAATGGTAAATTGCAAAAGATAAGAGCTTGCTGGGTTGGCAAGATAGCTCAGCAGTCTAAAGTGCTTGCTTAGGCAAGCTTGCCTTAGCAACTACTGGAACCGAGATTCAATCCCCAGCACCACATGCTATGCCGGCTCCAGCCCCTGGGCAGGCTGATCCCAACATAAATAAATAAAGTTTTTTTTTAAAGAGCTTGCTTATGCCAAAGGAAGAAAGATAGAATATCAAATAATAGAAATAAGAGTCAGAGGAATTACAATTAACATAAGAGATACACAATCTCTGTGTTTATTTTCACCATCAAATTAGCCTTGTGAACGATATATAATGCCAGCTATTGCCAGCTCTCCATTTTGCAACCTATTTCCTTGAAAGCTCCAAGGAAGAGGAGGAAGAGGAAGAGGAAATGAGATGAGATTTTAGCATCTGCTGTTTGCAGGCCAGGCTGGCTTAAGACATCACCTCTTCAAATTTGAAGATTGGGAACAGTATGGAGAAGACTGGGGAACCAGGCAGAAATCTGACTGGGTAGCAGGTTACCTTTCTTACCATCAGGTCCTGTAGCTTTTCTTTGTAGAGTACTTAATATTTGGCATTAGGTTTATCTGACACCCTAGTCCTCTTGATCACTTTTTTGTTTCTTCACATATAGAATGTTGATATTCTGAGTTTTATTCTGTAAGCTCCATGCTCTCCAGCTACTGTAGAATTTACTAACATTTAAAAATGACTGACTGTCATAGATTCACTCATTTATCCTGCATAATGACTCCATGAAATAGGAACTATTATGCTTACTCAATAATGAGCAAACTAAGGCTCACATTACCCAGTCTAATTAGAGCCACGATTTGAATCCAGTTCTGTGTGATACCTATTCCATGGTCTTGTTATTTAATTTAATTTCATTTTCTGAGAAAAGGTCTTACTATGCAACTCAAGGTGGCCCTGACCTCACTATGTAGCCGAAGCTGATCTAGAACTCACAGAAATCCTCCCTCCTCAGCCTCCTGAGTGATGAGATTATAGGCATGTGTCACCATGTATGGTGTGTGTGATCCTGTGTTTTTAAACATACTGTTACATACTTTCTCCTGGAAGGATGCTCACTGAACTCCCAGTTAGTACATTCTGCCAGAGTTTTTTCAGATGATGAATATTTGCAAGCTTGAAGCATATGTCAAAAATCATGCTATGCTTTTTCTATGTTGCCTTAACTTTTAACATTCTTCCTTGTGTAAACACGTTTATAATAGAAACAGGGTTTCCTCTAATACTCACTTGTGTAACTCTTCTTTGTCTAGGAGCTAAATATCTCTAGAAGCTAAATATCATATATGTACCACTGTATAGGACTTCAAGTCATAAGTTAGAGTTTTAGGATACATTTATTTTGGGGAAAATGTTTACAAACCAGAAAGAGCAATGTCGATGAAAGCTGAGCTACAGCTTGATAGAATTCCTCTCCCCCCAAAAAACCATCAGTTTTATGACAGGGGAACAGTGGGAGTGAACATTACCCCAGAGTTCTCGTAGACAGAATTATAGTAGTAGGGACTTTTCTAAAAGCTATAATTACATGTTTGTCAGTGATGGAAATGTGTAAAACAGGTGGAACAGACCTGGGTGAAGTTCATCAGAAAAATCTTATTGGAAGGGGTGGCCCAATATGGATACTAAAAAATATCCACAAAAATAAAAGAGAGAAATGGAAAATTAAGATGAAGGGAATAACACATACCACATTTTAGTGCTGTGTATTTGACACTATTTTACAACATTGGACTGGAATGAAGAATAGATTACACAGCAGTTTATTGAGTACATATTGTATATCAGAAATTTTACTAGGCTCTGAAAATATTGAACAGAAAACCTAAGGTGATCTCAAGCAGCCTTCAGGAAACATCTCATCTTGTCGGGGAACCAAAACACACATAAATCCTTAGGTTCCAGTGGGTGCTGGTGCTGCTTTATCTTGACTGTCAACTCGACTGGCATAGAGGTACCTATAAGATTAGGAAAGCACCCTTCTACTGTGTCTGCGTGGGTCATATGGCCTGACCTTGAGGGCTATAGTTGAACCCTGGTCCCTTCTTCTCTGGCTCCTTCCCCTTCCTTTGTTTCTTGTTTGCCATGCAGCAAGCAGCTTTCCCCACCATGCTCTTTAGCCTTGCAGCTAAATGGACTGAAACCTTAGAAAACCTGATCAAAAGTAAGCCTTTTCTTGAGGTATGTATGTTAGATGATTTGTCCTGGCAATAGGAAAATGACAAATACAGAAAACTGGTACAAAGAATGGAGTTATTTCTATGACCACTTGACTATGAAATTCAGTAGCATTTGGAACTGGTTTGACACCGAAGTTTAGAGAAGTTTGCAGAACAGGCTGGAGAATGCTTAGAATGCTGTGTGCCGAGACTGAGTTGCAATTCAGTATGATTTTAGAAGATAAGAATGCTGATAGAGATGCAGACAGTAAAGAATGTGTTCATGAGGTTTCAGACTGGAATGAACATTCTGTTGCAAATTGAACTAGAAACCAGTTTTGCTATGTTTAGTACAGAGCTGATCTACATTTTGTCTACATTCTAAGATGTTGAGTAAGGCTTCATTTGGAGATGGAAGACTCGTTGGTAAAGGAAACCCTAGGACATTGTTCATGCTGGAAACATGAAACAGCTGTCTTAGGAAGATTTAGGCTGTGAGTGGAACCAAGCAAATAGAGAGGCCATGTGGTACCTGCAAAGTTACAAAAGCCGGCTACTTGGCCTTTTAAGCTCATATCATGCCACCATGTGTCCTAAATGCTGGATCTAGACATGCAGGATTTAAACTTTGGCCTGATGGATTTTAGGCTTGTTTTGAGCATATTTCTTTCTATTTCCCTATTTGAGAATGAGAATTTTTCCCCTGTGCCACTGTATTTTGGGAGCATGTAACATGTTTGTTTCTATTACTAAGTAGTTGCCTTGAGACTGAGGAGTTTTGGGATTTGGGCATTGTGAACTGTTGAAACTGTGGAGATTTTGGAGAAGGTATTAATGTATTTCTACCTGTAGATGAAATACTTGCACCATGTTAGGCAGAATCATGATCTTATGGCCTCTAGAGATCAAGTATAGTTTAAGGAGATGTGTTCAGGTGTTGAGGTGCCAAGGGAAAGAGTGGTGATGTCAATCTTGATTATCAGTTTGCTTGGCTTGAGACGCATCTAGGAGATTAATAAAACACACTTCTATATCTGTGTGTGTCATAGGGGTGTTAATTTGGGGGTGATAACTGGTCCCTAGTACTTCACATAGCCCTTTTCTCATATCCGTTTCTTGTCTTTGACAAAGTGAGTGTATTTCCCCTACCATGCTCTTTTTGCCATGGAACCAATCAACCACTGGCTCAAGCATGTAGAACTATGAGCCAAAATAAATCCTTTTCCTTTCAATTGTGTATAGCAAATATTTGTTTTAGCAACAGGAAGAGGACTTACATAGCATGGTAGTAGAGGAATATATGTTTCTTTGGGCAGTGATGATAAGATAGCCTTGTATGTGGGGAAGATCAAGAGATTTCACAGATGAAGGAAATTTCAGTGAATATTGGGGGATGGAAGTTTGTGTGAGGAGGTGAAATGGAAGGAGGAAAAGAGCATTCCAGGCAGAAGGGGACCATATTTTCATGAAAATCTTTCATGAGGATCCTGTTGATACAACAGTCAGTAGGATAGAACTAGCAGCAGCAGGATGGAATGGGAGAGGTAGGTGGGGTCTCTACTCAGGGCTTTGTTGACCATGCAGAAGGTTTTGGTCTATGAATAATAAAGAGTAACCAAAAGTTTCTTTAAAGGCAGAGAAGTGGCATACAAAGAAGACGAATCCTATAGCATCAGAGTGTGGGAGGGTTAGAGAGGAGAGCCACTAAAGGTAGGTGGGAAAACTGCCAGACTACCTCAAGGGTTCAAACCTGAGTGAAACATGTCCTGAACCAGAACTATGGCAATGGGTCCTGAGAGGGGGTGATGACTCTGGTGACAGGGTCATACATAGAGATCACAGGACAGTTTTATGGCTTAAATGTAGATATGCCCCCCAAACAGCATGCAGTGAGAGATTGGGCTTTGGGAAGGTGATTGGATCATGGGGGTATGACATTCATCAGCGGGTTAGTCCTCTAACTGCTTTATAACTAAATGTAATATTGGCAGGTAAAGCCAAACTATGGACTGAAGCTTCTACAAATTGTGAGCCAAAATAAATCTTTCTTCCTTTAACTTGTGGGCTTCAGGTGTTGTAGCTAAGCAAGAAGAATATAATTGAGATAGATAATGTAACCAGGGTTTCAGGGAGGAAATGATAGCAGTTACCCTGAAGCTCCAGCTTGGGCTTGTGGTGAGACTGTAAATGGATGTGGGGACAGACTATTAAAGTGGGGAGTGATGGAGACAGGTGACAAGTGCAATTTGGAAGTTTAGGGTATGGGGTACTAGGGGAACTTCCACGTAGTCATGTTGAGCAAGAAACTGGGACTCTCAGCTGAGATCCCAAGCAGGATATCAGGGCTGGGAAAGTACGAGGTCCAAGTGGTATCAGGGGATCCCATGTGACTGGACAGGGTTTCTCCTCTCACTTCATTTCTCCAGGAAATGGATCTGGGGCAGAGCTAGGTGAGTCCTAGCATTTAAGGGTTGAGGTGGTGGGGACAGTGGTCCCACAGTGAGAAGACACCCTTCTTCTGGCCCGTTTTCTCCTCAGGGTCACTTTCCTCTTTGAGGGGCTGGTGCTTGCTGGTGAAGGATGGAAGGATGGCCAGAAGGAGCAAGTAAGGAAGGAAGGGAGTGAGAAAAGGGCAGAGAAGGATATAGGGCAGGAGGAGGGAGGACGAAAGGAAAATGAAAAGAAGGAAGGAATGGAGAGAATGAAAGAAAAACAAGGAGAGAGAGAGAAACAGTCAAATAAGCTCTTGTGTTTTGTTTTGAAATCAGGGGAGTGTGTTCTAATGAAGTCCACTGAATTATTGACTGAAGACTTGGGAAGAAAAACCAAATGTCACCACTGTACAATGACTGCTGCCATTTTCAATGCTATGAGACTGAAGCTGGTAATACATGCATGGCAGTATTTTTTTGAGATTCAGTATGTGCAAACCATAGCAGGTCTCCTAGGTGTCCTAAAACTTTAATTAGATCTAGCCAGTCCCAGAACTAAATCCCATAATCCTATAAAACTAATGCTGCAAGTCGTGCATGAGAATCTCTGTCACACTGTAAATGCAGGTAATGTTTATCCAAGATAGTAAGACATGGTGATTACCTGGAACTATAAGTGCTGCTTTAATTGAGAACTGCCATGAAGAGCAAATATTAATGAATGAGGGACATAGAAACTAGAGTGTGTACACACACATACACACACACACATGCTCACACTAGCTCACTGTAATGTCTGCTCTCTTTTGCTCCTGAAGAAGTTCTGGACTGGCAACAAATCTTGAGACAGAACTCTCTAAGATTTATCACAGGATCCAGCTGCTAACAAGGTCTTTCCTCTAACTATCCCCTTCCTTCTCCAAGAGTAGCATACTTAGTTGGAGCCCTCTCCCTAGACACCATCTGAACAAAGGGAAACTCTGGAAATCCACTCAGAGTATCCCTTAGAGATCTGGATACTCCCCCAAGTTCACAAACCATTTCTCTCCGTGGAAATCTAGCATTTTCTATAAAAACATTGTCCTTGAGGCATTTCATTTCATCACTTGAAAAACTAGACATCAATGGTGAGGAATGGCAGGGTCCAAGAGTGCTACAAGTTACTTTTCCTGCTCCTAATGGTAATGACACCTAGTTTCTCTCTAAGGTTCTCCCAATACTTGCAAGGAGCCCACAGGAAACTCCAGCTTCCTTAGTCCCTGATTCTTGGCTTAGATATGTGTCTCTTGGTCTAGCTCTCTTTTCAGTACACTCTTTTCAGGTTGGCTTTGGTCTTCCAAAGATTTTTAGTTAAGTCTCTGAAGTCTGAAAGCCAGCCACTTGGAAGTTCCTCAGGATGGTAGGACGGACTCAAATAAACCACAGGTACTCAGAATC
The DNA here is from genome assembly GCA_004027025.1 of Myocastor coypus. Lineage (NCBI taxonomy): Eukaryota > Metazoa > Chordata > Mammalia > Rodentia > Myocastoridae > Myocastor > Myocastor coypus. The sequence goes on from PVJA010022043.1 coordinate 14,836, forward strand.
TCACTCCTTGCTTGTGCTTTTATGACAAAGTCAACCACTCTCTCTAGTCATGGAACTTAATTTTTTTCTTCCAAATCCAAGAAGAGGATAAATGCAACCTCAGACACCTTTGAGTCACATATATGTGAAGAGCTTGCCCTCTTATATCTGGGTTGCAAAGCCTAGGAAATGACCAATTTTGGACATTATTGCTCCTTTCTTATCAAGACTTAAGAATTCCTAAATCTAGGGGCTGGGGAGATAGCTCAGTAGTTAAGTGCTAGCCTGGCATAGGCAAAGGCCTGAGTTCAATCCTCAGTTCTACAAAAATGAAAGGATCCCTAAATCTTTTAAGTTTTTAGTTCTTCTAGTTCACAGAAAGTTTATAAACTTTCCTGGCTCTACATGGGGATGTTCTCTCAGCTAGGGGGCCTGGCATCATGTCTGTGGTCCTGACCTACAAAAAAGGCTCTATGGTCCAGACGGCATGAGGGTAAGTTCTCTAAGCCCAGTGGAGTATACTCCTACCACAGCTATATGTAAGGACACACAGGAAAGCTATGCTAGAATACTTTCCATGGCTGAAATGAGTCACTGGTCCGTTAATATTGTTGGGTAAACTTGTCCTTGATGTTCCTTATATCCCTTGCATAAGAGCTAGCATTAATCCTCACATTACTTTCTGAGCTAATTGTGAGCCTCAGTTTGTCTGGCACAAACTGTTCAGAAAGGTAAAATACACAGGGCTATTACCTCAGGTTATGTTGGAACCAGTCTCACTATATCTGGACTGGCTGGTGCCTCAAAAATGCCAACAAATTAGAAAACAGATTAGGTATAGAAACCCTTGAAACTCCATCAGAGGGTTTAGAGAGTTCTCTGAGGTCTTTCATCCTATCCCCATAACTAGCCCAGAAATCCAAAATTGTAAGAAGAGGACTTTATTAAGTTAGAGTGCTTCAGAACTTATAATCAAGATTTGGAACTACCTGAGGTCAATATGATGCCTATTGTGAGGAAACTCTCAAACTGGAATGCAAGAAGCAATTTTAGTCATTGTTAGCCTAAGCAATGAACACAAAGGAAATAAGTAGTACCATCTTGTGTACACAAAGAATGTAGTGCTTAACATTCCAGTATCTGCCTAGTGCATTGTTGGCCCCGCCCCCCAGGGTGCTCTGAGATGGTGACTGACACTGGGTGTGCTGGTGTGCGCCTGTAATCCTAGCACTTGGGAGGCTGAAAACAAGAGGATCACTATAAGTCTAATGAACTTAGAGCCCCTGTAGAACCTGTACTAAACACACACAAAAAAAAAAAAATTCCAGTATCTAGACTCAGACAAACCTGTGTATGACGACAAACTCTTCCATCTTCTAGCTTTGTAACAATCAGTCTATGTCTCTGAGCCTTGGTTTCCTTGTGTACAAAATGGAGATTATAGATGTACTGTGCTTCTCTCACAGGGTTAATGGTCTTAACTGGAAGAAGACTCCACAAGTGTTGTCTGTTGTTATTATAATAACAGGTATCATGGATCTGCTCACGGGCATACAGTCTAAAAAGGACAAACAATCACACCCATGCTTGAAGCAGGCCTCTTTGAGAATGTTGGTTTCCAGTTGCTGTTTATGATGGGTCCTTGTTTTCTGCTATGTTCTGTGTGACCTGAGCTGTGGGTGTCACCAGAATTGGGAATATGTAGAATACTCATGTTCATGCTTTACTCCCACCCTGTTATCATTGAATTTTGTTGCTTGCAGCCAAGGACCTTTCCTCCAAACCCTCTTGTTTTCTGTCCTAGTGCATGTGACCTGATGTGTGGGTGGCTGCTTCTAAAGCTGATATGATGTGTGATACCAGTATAAATACCCCTTTACAAGTGCATGCATTAGGGTAGGATAGGTGGGTGGCTTAGGCTAAGAATAATTCATTGACATTTACTGACCAAGCCTGCCCTGTACATAGGGAATTTCTTCAGAACTAACTAGGCAGCCTTAAAAACACAGATTCTGCAGCCTATTCTAAGAGATACTGATTCAGCGAGTGTGGAAAAGTCACAACTGAATAAATACCCAAGACCAAGATGATGCACAGGCAGGCTTCAAAAGAATGGAATTAAATAAATATCTACCTGAAAAAGTATGATCCTCACACATCAGTGAACATCAGATGTGTCTGGTAATGTAGGACTTGTTACAGTGCAGATTATTAGTAGTTTTGGAGTAGGGCACAGAAGTCTAAATATTCAACCAATCCCTCCAGGTGATTTAGGCCTATTGAGAAATGATTGTTCTATTGTAAACATTTCCTGGATGGCACAACGTAAAACTTCTCTAGGGAAAGAGGGTATTTGCCTGATCTATTATAAATTTCTGTCTCTTTCATACTAACACATATAAGCTCCTACTTGCTTTTTAAAGAAATTATTGGAATATTTTCTCCATGTTGTGCTGGTGTATAATAAAAAGTAATGCTAACCAAAAGATATTTTATGCTGGATCGCCGTTTTATTTGGTTCATCATTTTATTGAAGTTACCTACTGCTTCAAAACAAAGTAGTTCAGAGAAAGCAACTTAAAATAACAAGTGTTTTCTCACATTGCCTGTGAGCTATGAATTTGAACCTTGTTTAGTCAGTTGATTTTAGCTCAGAGTCTCCTATAAGGTCATGACTTCTGATCTCATCTGAAAGCCAAACTGGGTAGAGGATTGTCTTCCTAAGTACTTTTACACTGTTGCTGAGATTTACTTTGTTTTTAGCTGTTGGACAAAAACATCATTTCTTTACCACATGGACTGCCTCTCAAGGCAACTTACAGCTCATAGCCTATCAACTTGCTTCCTTAAAAATGAAGGGGAGAGAGAGAGAGAGAGAGAGAGAGAGCTGGTGACAGAGACAGAGACAGAGACAGACAGAGATAGAGATAGAGAGACAGAGAGATCATACTAGTCTTGGCAGTAAAATACGTTTACTTCAGCCATATTCTATTAGTTTAGAGCAAGTCATGAGCCCAACCCACACTCGAGGAAAGGGGATTATGCAAGGGCCTGAATACCAGGAGGTGGGGAGTCACTGACAATCATCTCAGAGGCACCTCCACAAAGCTCATATTTTAAGGTATATTATAATGAAATCTTTAATAGTCTTCAAAAATTTATTTTATTTGAGTGAAACATGCTGTTTAAAATATGTGAAACAAGCATGATTTCTTGAAGAATACATTTAAATATAACCTTATAGTTCTTCTGTTTGAAGACTGAATATATATTGAAATATCCAGAGCAATTTAAATATGTGTTATGGCATCAGAAATAGACAAAACTAGTCTGGCAATACAGATCAAAGGTATAAGCACCTGCCTGGAAAGCTCAAAGTCCTGAGTTCAAGCTCCAGTACCATTAAAAAAAAAGATAAACTTTTCATATCATTGTCTTTCAGATTTTTGCATTTTACATTATAAAAATAAATTCACTTATTTACACAAGTTCAGTATTGTTTCTAAATGATGACTTAGAAGAGAATGGTATCATTTCACTATTTTCTGCCCAAATAGCATAACAAATATGTTTTCTCCCAGTAAATGTGGTGACAAATTTGTTCTAATCATTGCTAGACTTTCAATTTGGGCATTGATTATTAGGATCTGACAGATAACTTAGTGTAAGTTTTCTTTCTTTTTTTTTTAGACCAGCTTGCTGTCCCTTGAGAATCTGTTGATGACCAGTTTCTGACAAAGTACTAATTTTATAGGGCTACCATAGCAAAGCATTACAAGCTGGGTGACTTAAACAACAGATATGCATTTTCTCAGGAGTCTAAGCAAGACTGAGATGTTGGGAGGATTAGTTTCTTCTGCGGACTCTCTCTCTTGCTTGAAAATGATAGATTTTGCCCTGTATCTTCACATGATCATCATGTTGGTTTCCTCTGTTAAAGTTTCCTCTTCTTATACACAAGTCAGTGGGTCAGAGTCCACTTCCATGATCTCATTTTAAGTGGATCACCTAAGCTAGTTCCCTAAACATAGACACACACACAAGTGCTCAGAGTGAGGACTTCAGCATAAGAATTTGGGCAAATGACATGCAGTTCAGGCCATAAACCACAAATCTTCAGAATTTCTATCACTTTTATCATCTTATTCATTTTCATTTCAAAAGCAGTCTCACTTATATTTCTTGCCTTTAGCTAAAAGTCCACTGTAGACATAAATGGAACAATATGTGATCATAAATAAAAATAACTTAAAACTTGTTAAGTATCAAACCATGAGGTTTGGGGCTGGAAGTGTAGCTCAGAGTGTATATTTAACATGTAAGAGGCCCTGAATTCCATTTCCAGCATCAAAACAAAAACAAATAAGGAATAAAATAACATTACTGCTAGCCCTCGCTGAGTAACCAAATGATAAATTAGGTGAGTGATACCCGTTTGAACAACACACAACGCAAAATCTGCCGGGCGTGGTGGCGCACGCCTGTAATCCCAGCACTAGGGAGGCTGAGGCAGGAGGATTGGTGCGAGTTCGAGACCAGCCTGGGCTACAAAAGTGAGCCCAGGACCAGCCTCAACTGCATAGCGAGACCCTGTCTCAAAAAGGCAAAAAAAAAAAAAAAATCTACTAACTGCCCTTCGGTTGACTACTTAGAGGTTATCAAAGTACTCTTTTAAAATGAATTTTTTTTTCTTTTTGTAGTTTAGAGAAAGGTCTATAGGGTGTTCAGGGTCTTAGTACTAGATCAGACTCGTAGTGATCCACCTGCTTAAATAGCTTCCCAAGAGTTAGGATTACAGGCACATGCCACCATGCCCAGTCCCAATGTCCTTGCTGTCTCAGCAAGCCCTGGGAGCAGGGCCAGCAAGCCAGGCCTGGGATCAAATCCCTGAGCCTGCTTGCAGGTGCTTTCATATGCTGAGCTATTTGGCCAGTCCAAAATGAATACTTTTCAAAGACTGTCAATACTGACTTTATAAGAGAGCAACTGAAAAAAGCTATCACTACTGGCTTTTACAGTATAAACCCAGGGGGTTCATGAACCACCTCTTGGGCAGTGCTACCTATATCCAAAGTTTGCATCTACATTCATGAATCAGCCACTCAATTTTTTTTTAATTTTTTGGTCATACCAGGGATCAAACTCAGGACCTTGGGCTTCTGAGGCAAACACTTATTCCACTGAGCTGTCGCCCCACCCCACTCCCAATGTTTATTAAATACCCTCCATATACCAACTTTGGATATAGTGTTTGGCAAGTGACATTCCCTACGTCAGCTCCTTTAGTTGCTCTAGCAAGGAAGCAGGCCTGCTCTAGAACACTGTGAACCTAACACGGAAATATGTACTAGAAGAAGGTTAACAGAAAGGCAGAGGGAGGCACTCGAGTCAGCATGTGTCATGGCCCCTCAAGAAATCCGCAACTTTCCCCAGAGAAATGGCAAACATGTCGCCTTCATCTCTTTCCTCATCCTCCTGTAATTAATGTGCTGGCTTCAAGTACTAACATCTGAAAAAAGAATCTAAAATAATTATTTGACTTTCTTTCTTGTTCATTTAATTACTGATTTTGCTACAACTATTTGCTGCTATGTTCTTTGGCCAAGATTCAGCAGTTCATCAACATTAAAGGTTAAATAAGCTCCTGTGGGCTGGACTTGGAGCTTAGTATTTATATCACTGATTCTTGGAAAAATGTGATCTGTATTTAAAAAAACTTACAAACACATTTTTTAGAACTTAATCTTACTTGTAAGCTTGAAACTGCTTACATCCTGCATGAGAATTACCAATTTACAAATAATGGAATTGTAACAAAATGCACTTGACATTTCAACTTTATTTACATATGACTGATTCTTCCTGTGTTCACAAAGTCCTTAAAGGTCTCATTTTCGTGATAAATAGCAATTAAAGGAGTGCTGCAGTCAAAGGAAACTGGGCTAACCTCAACACTTTTTGTGCCGTGATTAACCGCCTCCCCCCTCCCCCCCCCCGAAATGAGTTGAAACTGGTAAAAGAATACGCAGCCCTTCAGTAATTGCTACTTTTCTGTAAACCAAGACAGACAGAGACGAGTTCATGTGGTGGTGTTTGCTTGAGCTCACGGAGAGAACTTTTTTTTAGCTTAGGAAGAAGACATCAGAAACTTATTAGACACAATGAAATCACTTTCTGCTCAAGGTGATCCTTTTAGAATTAAACTCAGATTTTACAACAAGCACATTTTAGACCTTTAAATCCTCCAGATTTTCTCAGCTATATTTTGGGAACTAGAGGATTTGTTTTGTTCTTCTTTCCTTTTTATATTTTGTTATAACTATGACCTATAGAAGTCAAATTTGCATTTTCTACAGTTTTAAGTAGCTCATATTTTAAATGGCAGAACCAGCTCCAAAAATTATCCTAACAAAAGTTACTAAGCTCGGCCCCGCGGGATGGCTCAGTGGTCTAAAGCGCCTGCTTGGGAAAGCTCGGGCGGCTTCAAGGACCGCGGTTCGATCCCTGGCACCACATGCTGCACCAGCTGAGCCGGCCATAAAAATGAGTGAATAAACAAACAAAGGTTCTGAACGAGAAAAAAATAATAAATAAATAAAATAAAATAAAAAAATTTTTAAAGTTACTAAGCTCATTAGCTGAAGGTTTTCTCAGATGAATCTCACATTAAAACTCTCTTGTGTGTAGGGGCCCGGCAGGATGGCTCAGTGGTGTAAAGCGCCTGCTTAGGAAAGCTTAGGCTGCTACAGGAACCGCGGTTCGATCCCCTGAACCACATGCTGCGCCAGCCCTGCCCTCAGGGCAGGCTGACCCAGCCATAAAAACAAACAAACAAAAGTTCCAAAACAAGAAAAAAATAAAATAAAAACGAAAAGTCTTTAAAAAAATAAAATTAAACTCTCTTGTGTGTGTTCTGTGTTAGCATGCAATTGGTACCAAAGCTTATTTCGTATACGTATGATAGATTATTATCGTCATGCATGAAATGTGAAGAAATCTATATAAGATCACGACAATTGAGATTCTAGGCCATATACTAAGTATAGAGAATATGGTTACACTGTCCAAAAGACAAAAGAAAGCAACCTCAGGCATGGGAGCGTACTTCAGGGCTGAGCCAAGCAAGGTGACTCACTTCTTAGAAGCTCTTATACTATGAGAAATTTGATTATTTAGTGATATTTTCTAGAATACACTATTTAATGATTATGATAATTAAGTGACTATGTGGAAGTGTATCCTAGGAATTTTGAAATCTCTTAATCCTGTGAGTACAATCAGAACTGAGTTGAGAGGTGTAGAGAAAAGAAATGGTAAGATATATAGTAAAAGACAAATAGAAAGAACGTAGTCAAAGAAGAAAGTAAAGAATCACATGAAGCAACATATGATGTGAAGTCACAATTTAATAATTTTGATTAAATAATGAATGGAATTTTTACACAGAAACTACTTCAACAACTGGATTTGGGAATGGCCATTTCTCCCCTTCCTAATCAAATGCTGTACGTTAATACAAATTAAATTGTCTTTTAACCAAAAACATAGCTATCTTAATCTCTTAGAAATCTTTTTCAACGTCTACGGAAGACTAGAAATACTTCCATATTTATGACTTGATTAGATATTTTAATAAGCTGGGAACTCTTTCTGAGAGGTCTAGGAGGAAATACATAATTCAGAATGGAAACAAAAATCTTTCCTAAGAATTCAGAAAAGGGGCCTGGCAGGATGGCTCAATGGTCTAAAGCGCCTGCTTAGGAAAGCTTAGGTGCCTGCAGGGACCATGGTTCCATCCCTGGCACCACATGCTGCACCAGACCTGCCCTCAGGGCAGGCTGAGCCGGCCATAAAAATAAATAAACAAAAGTTCTGAAACAAGAAAAATAAAATAAAATAAAAAAGAATTAAAAAAAAAGAATTCAGAAAAAATAATCAATTAAAATAAAACACAAAATAACAAGTTAAATAATTAATATAGTTTCAGTTGAATTGTCCCAGAATTCTTTAAGTGTAGGTTATAAAATATTTTCTATATCAAAGTCATCCAAGAGGGATCAGTGCCATTCTATAGTTGGAGTTTTGTAGCCTTATGTGATTTCTACCGGTTGGGCTTCCTAATCTCTAAAGCACTAACTGCTAATGCTGTCAGCTCTTCTACTGGTCATCCTGCATTTTCATCTTTATCAATCTTTCATCTCTGGCATTCTTACTTTAAAGCAGTCACTACTTTTTTTGAGGTGTGTGTGTGTGTGTGTGTGTGTGTGTGCATGTACGTGTGTGTGTATGCGTGCCTGCATGTGTGCATGCATGCATGTGTGTGTGTGTATATATGTGTGTGTGTGTCTTAGAGTTTTAAGGACAAATAGAATCAAAAAGATATGGCATCTTGATTTGAGTAAAAGTTTAAAACACAACTTCACAACTACAGTTTATTTTATTTTTTTATAATTTTTATTTTACTTTATTTATTTTTTTTTCTTGTTTCAGAACCCTTGTTTGCTTATTCACTCATTTTCATGGCCGGCTCAGCCCGCCCCGAGGGCCGGGCTGGCACAGTATGTGGTGCCGGGGATTGAACCACGGTCCCTGAAGCCTCCCAAGCTTTCCCAAGCAGCCGTGTTAGACCACTGAGCCATCCAGCCAGGCCCCCACAACTACAGTTTAAAGTGGACTCTTGGGTAGGTATGGTGGTACGCTGTTGTAATACCAGCAGTCATGAGGCTGAGGCAGGAAGATTGTTAAGAGTTTGAGGCAAGCTCAGGCTACAAAGTCAGCTTAAGGTCAGCCTGCACTGTATAGTGAAACCCTGTTTTAAAAACACAAAAAAATAAATAAAAGTTTTAAAAAAAACTTCTACCTCAAGTCTATACACTGTGTTGTACTTTCCAAATGCTTCAAAAGAAACTTGAAGAAAAAAAACAAAACCAAAAAAAATAAAAAATAAACGAAGAAACTTGAAGAAAGTTCACGCCATTTTTCACTAGTGGGCGCTAGAGGCACAGTGAGAAACTACAGAGAACTAATAAACAGCTATCTCTGCACAGTTGAAGATTTGAAAATATTAATTTTGATAATTTTAGGATCCTTTCATCTTTTGTATTTTTCCAGCTTGGATAATAGGCAAAGAGACTTTGTATTTTGTTGCTTACTTTTTGATTTCCATATTTCAAATTAAAGGGAACTCTTTCATTTCCGAGAGAAACAAGAGGAGTAAGAACAGCTGCTTATCTGTTTCCCAGTGCTTAATGTGCACTATGTGAAGCAATTTTTATACTATATCTCATGTAATTCTCTCCAGAATTTTAAAGGGTGGATATATGATTATCATCATTTGTCAACCTGTAAAAAAAAATAAATAAATGGGGGTATAGATGTTAAGTAACTTGTTTAAAGTGACAGAAATGAGAGTCAATTCTAGAAATATATGCCTTTGGAGTTGAAACTGTAATTGAATAACTCACCACCTAAATATCTTTTTTTATTGTACAAACTTTCTACTAGTTTGGAGAATAAGAAGGGCTATCCTAATTATATATGACTAGGCCTTTGATTAAAACCAATCTCAATGAATTATTCTAGTTTGCACTTAAGTGGAATAATAAAAAACTTCGAATGAACTTAAAAATAAGACAGAACTAAAAGTTCCCACGTTGAAGGAGTCTCAGAGAAAAAACCCTCCCCAGGTACACTTCCAGATATGGACGAGGTTGTGGAGGATCAGTCCATTTACATGGCTTGCTTACCCTGAGACTTCAGTTACTTAATTGGAGACTTCAACACTTCAGCTCTGGCGATGAAAATAGTGTTACTTGGCAAAGCTGGAGGAAATGTCGCAGAGTCTGAAACAGCAAGGGTTCATGTACACAACCAATAAAGCTAAGTCACTTATTTTTGTGCTGTAGCTCACTTCACTTCTGTGGCTAAATGTCAGAGAGACAAAGGCATAGGCATTGTCCTTCCTGGCTTGCAGTGACAGAGGAAACTGACTTACAAGAATCAGAAAGTGATATTTCAGTTTTGGGTTACGCATGTGAATAAAAGGTCAGACGTGGCCTTAAAAATCCAAAATGGATGAAAAACCATGACTTGTGATTGGTAACACACTGTACAGTCAACTATCCTTCCTCAACATAGTGTTCTAAAGGCAATATTTCATAAGAATAATTTGCAGAGTAAAAACAAAAGTCAAAGCAAAGACAAATAGCAGAAACAAAGACAAACAGAACAAGAATACATATGGCACAGAATTTCAACATGAGAATAAACTATTAACAATGGTTCTTGTATCATATGTTTTCATCATCAAATCTATTGCTCAGATCAATAGGTATACGTACGCAGGGGGGCCAGGAGATAGCTCAGCAGCACAAATGCCTGCTTGGAAAGTGAAAGGTCCTGAGTTCGACCCTTGGTTCCAGAAAAAATATAGATATATGTATACGAGATTGGTCAAATAATTAAACATTAATGTTCATTTTCAACAAAGGTAATATTATAACTAACGTGAACTGTTAATTTTTATGGTTTCTACCCTGTTACAGGAATGCGAAATAATGACATTTATGTGCTCCAAGTAGTAGTATGCTAAAAGCTTTTTCTGCATTACATTAAGGCCCACAAATACTCTATTCAAGACTTGCTATCATTATCAAAGTAACAAATGCACATACTTGCCCAGATAATACCCACAAGCCCTATGCTGAACAAAGAGCTACCTCCACCCCTCCCAATCAGTATTTCTAAGAGACAACCATTCTTGTTTCTCTTGGTTACTTTTTTGCTCTATTGTACTATTTACTGTAAATTTTTCAAAGGAACACTTATGTTGTTACTTGTCACTATCTATTTTAAGTGTCCTCTGTTCACTTCCTGTAGAGGGTATGATGATTAAGGTTCCTTCTCAGTCTTACCCCTTTCTAAGTACAAATATCCTTCTTCGTTTTCTGTTTTTCATTTTGTTTTAGAGTTCATAACAAATTCATTTTTTACTAATTTATTTGTATGTGTTTATCACTACTAATCCAACACCAGGCCCTCTGAAATAGACACTACACTCTTCAACCTTGTCAGAAAGTGCAGTAATTTAATGATGACATTTTTCTTGAAGACATCTTTCAGAATTTCCTAATTCTCTCTAACCCACAGCTCTACGATTTTAGCGGGCTTTCCTTTCACTTTCATTCTAAGGGTTTTTTTTTTCTTTTTTATCAGTTCCTTTTATTTCTCTTTTCTTCATTTTGTTTTGTTGCTTTATGGGAAATTGAACTGTACTATACTGTTAACATTTTAAAGGTATTTTTACTCTAAGATTGAGTCTTACTGAGCTGTAAAGTTTCCCAAGCTGTAACTGAGCTCCTCATATTCCTGTGTCAGCTTCCTAGAGTCTTGCTATTATAAGTATGCCCACTACACATGGCCTATTAGTTTCTTTGGTTGAGTCCTCATCCTGAAATCCATGTTGTCTTTGGAACATTCCTTTGCTTTGGTGGATACATATTCTAGCTACTTTCTGAGAAGAGAAATGAAAAGTGTTTTAAGATCTCATCTCTGTCATTCTCAGACTTTGTCACAATATACCTTAATTTGTATCACAAAGACATTGTACTTGATACTTAGTTCACATTTCAATCTGTAAACTCATTTCCTTTATGGGAGGAAACACTTCTATTATGTCTTTGGTTATTCTCCTCTGTTTCCTTCTATCCTATTTCTGAATATTCCAAAAGGATGTTGGCCTTCTAATATTTTTAGTTTTTCTCCTTTCCCTGTTTTGACGTTTTGTTCTTCATCCTCAAAACTTAACAAAAATGTTTCCTATATTGAATAAAAAATTACCGTTTGTTTTTTTTTTTGTTTTGTTTTGTTTTCAGGACCGGGGTTCAAACTCATGACCTTACAGTTGCCAGGCAGGCACGTATGCCATGGAACTAGCTCCCCAGCCCCCAAACTCAAAACTGTTGTTCTTTTTCATCTGATTTTTTTTTTTTTTTTTTGGAAACCAGGGATCAAACTCACAACCTTGCACTTGCTGTGCTTCTGAGCTATCTCCATGACCCAACAACTGCTGTTCTAATAGTTTGAATTTTCAAATAGTTCAAATTTTGAAATAGTTTCAATTCTTGTTCTTATTGTGTTTCTTTTCTTCTGTTCCCTGCATTATTTCTATTTCTTTCAAGTTTCTTTTTCTGAGTGTTTGTTTTAGACTTGTGTTCTATTAGAGATATTTCTGCAATGTTTATTGTTCTTAACTACTCATTTGGGATTAGCAGTATAGAAACTGAAAATCTGTCTGTCTGTCCGTGTGTGTGTGTGTGTGTGTGTGTGTGTGTGAGTGTGTTGGGATAATTATTGACTGGTGGGTCTTACTTCTTTAGGTGGACCTAGACATTTCATCAACAGGTCCTGCAAATTTAGTATCAGTGGGTCCTGTGTTTCAAGCCAATCAAATTTTATAGAGAGGGTTCTTATTTCATGCTTAGGGTGATACACCTGTCTATGTGTCAGCATCAACACTATGTGTATTATTAATGGGAAAAGTAAAGAGGGCAAGGCAGTTGGTATTGCCTTTGTCCAGCTGAGTCTTATAACCCCACACGAAATCATCACCATTATCATCAAAACAGTCAACATTTATTCAGGTGTTTCCTCATCAAACACAAAGTCTAATGTTCCTGACACCATAGTGAAAAATTAGAAATAATCTAAATGTCCAAAATCAGAGTTTGAAGATGGCTGGCCAGGTATCTCAGCAGACTAAAACACCTGCTTAGGCAGGGGCAGGGACTGGGCTTCTGACTCTGGGCATGCCGTGCCAGCCCCCACCCCCTTGGCACGCTGAGACTGATTGAGACTTGGCGTGGTGGTGCATACCTATAATCCCAGCACTTAGGAGGCTAAAAACAGAAGGATCACTATGAGTCTGATCTGTGTAGTGAGACCCTGTAGACCTTGTACTAAATGCATATATATGAGTTTAATTATATGTTATAGTGTACTGATAAAATGGTAGGTATTCGTAGCCATTGAAAACAATCTTGCTAGTCCCAGCTATTAGAATTAAGTACTTCTCACAGGGCTATTCAGTTGTAAGCCCATTTCAACTGAACTGACCCTACCATCATCTACACCTCAGATATCCACTAAGAAGAATAGAAGTTGTTACTTGGGAATTGAACTGAAAGGTAAAGGCAGTCCATCCTGTCTCCACCTCCCTTCATGCTGATAGAGGGAGGTATAGTATGCTGGTAAGTCTCTCTCTAGTGTAAACACTCCCACAATGTCCAGCTTGAAACTATTACTGTGACATCAACGAGCTACGACAATTTCTGAAAATTTCACAATTATTTTTCATGAGCTGGTGTCAGCTGTCTCAAAATACTGCTGAAAGGAGGCCTCAGAAAACTTCAGTTGTTAGATATTTACTTAGTCACTAGTCCTGCTTAGCAGATCAGACCTAGTAAAACACAGAAGAAAGGTTGATTTCACCACGTGAATAGGGAGCAAAATTCATCTTGAATATATGACTCCCCAGAGGTATGGAAATCCAGGCCTTAATAGAGATTTGGAATTACAGGTATCCTATCTCACCGCATTCCTACTCAGGAGAAAAAGATACATGGCCTAGTGTCAATAGGCATATATATCTGAGAAATACAGACGACACCACCTGGATGGGACAAGAGGAAGGCAATACCTAACGGATGCTGTTTAATATTGAGCTCTTTAGCAGTAGGTCCAACTGCAGATATGATTAGAGGTGTGTCTTGATTACATTTCTCTCCTTGCTGGGACAAAATACCCAACACCTAAAAGGAAGGACGGGAAGGTTTATTGAGTTCACAGTTTGTGGAGGTTTTGGCCCACAATAAGGTGGTTCCAAGGCAGGATGGTATGTGGTAAAGGGCAACAGCTCATGACAGCAGAAAACAGCAAAAGAACAAGAGCAAAAATGGAGGAGCAGTGGTAGAAGCAGAGTTAAGTCTCTCTCTCATTCTTGCATGACATCCAGGCTGTATCCAGGGTGGGTGTAGCACTCACACTCATAATTTCATCATTGGATCATGAATTTATCACAAGCTCTAGAAGTTTGCCCCATGACTGCATGAGGTTTGTGTGGCACCACTAGATACAAACCATAACAAGGTGGCACACAGTAAACTCTTTCTTCTTTCTTTTTCTGATGCCAGCAACAGAAAGGGCAAGTACCATAATGTGAGCAGGGCAAGGAGAAGGGATAGGGAGCAAGGAAGAGGAGAACTTTGAATCAAATAGGAGATGAAAGCTGTAAAGCAAAGAGAATGAAGCCTTGAGAACCTGAGTGGGCCTGTCTTGACAACTAGATGTTACTGCACAATTATGAATCAGATTGAGATGCCAGTAGAGAGCTCACCATGCCTTGGGGGATTGAAAGACAGAGTTGAGAGTTTGGGAAAAATTAAAATGACTGAGTGGTACATGGTGATAATCTCAGACTGGTGGATATGCAACTACCTACAACATTCCTGTTTGTTTTTCATGTCAATCTCCTTTGGTACAACTAACATATATAATATAATTTTATTTTTAAAATTTAAGGTTGATGTTGTTGACAAGGGCAAAATGATGATACGAGCTGATATGAAAACATCAAATTAATGGAAACAAATTAGCTGGTGCAGCAAGTGTTCCTTGTAACTGAAGATGATGAGAAGAAAGCCACCTGAGAAGTCATAAGAGGACCTTCAAGAAGAACAAGCATGCCCTTCTGGAAGAAGAAAGTGCTGAAGTCACAAGAAGACCCTTTCTTTTTTCGTCCTTCCTTCCTTCCTTCCTTTCTTCCTTCCTTCCTTCCTTCCTTCCTTTATTATTTTTTATATTTTAGAGGAGGTTCTACAGGGCTTTCAAGGTTTCACTACTAGTTCAGACTTAGTGATCCTCCACCTGTTTACAGCCTCCCGAGTGGTGCGATTATAGGCATGTGCTACCACACTCATCACTGGAGAGGCAACATTTGCTATGAAAAGATTAAAAAGTTTCCCAACATCCTAGTCTTCTAAAATTTTCAATAGAACTTTTATTTTCTCGACAAAAATGTTCAAGTCTTGCTTCAAACACCTTCTTGGGTCCCAGATATGAAAGCTGCCTGGTTTTGCACCCAGAAAAGATAGTAGTAGTGCCTCTAGCAATAAATCTGCATAGCAAAATGAAATTATGCTGTCAGTAGTTCTTTAAAATCAACCTCCAATTTTTAAAAATCAACCCAAATGGCTGATTGTTTTTTAATGTTTTCTTTGACGTAATCTACTTCATGTGGTTACTTATGTCCTAGCCACTCTAGCAGTAGCTCTCCGGACAACATTTGAATACTTCTGTTATATTTAAAAGTTATCATAGTGTAGCCCACTTAAAAGAACATTGTAAATGTCCCATATGCATGTGGGACCATTTTGAATCTTGAGTCAAGTGCCCCATGATAATGCTTGACTGGCTGACATGATCCTATGACTACCTATGACGAGGTAGGAGTCAACTGATATGCAGCATCAAATAATCCCAATCATGTCATGGAACTATAATTTCTGACCTGTTAAATGTTTGATAGGCTGATCTGTGTTCTATAAAATCAAAGAATGAATTCTAGGAAGAATGGAAGTTAAAAATAGGAGGTATTTATTGAGAGAAAATAGTGCCCTCCCTGTAGGAGGGACAGAAGGGAGTGTGAGCAGGTGACACTGCGGAACACACTTCTCAAGGGTGTTTTATAGTGTAAAACTGTGATTAAGCAATGTAAGGTGGAATACAATCATAGTTAACTAATAAGATTACAGTACAATCACTTAGATAATGTTGAGCCAGCATGAAATCACAAGGTAGGTACTACGTGGGACAGAGCTATGATCAACCTACTAGAGTGCAAGTACAGTTGCTTAGGTAATATTGATTAAATGGGGATCCAATGAGGAAGCAACTTGTATAGCAGGCACAGAGGGGCAACAAGGGCTTTCCTGTAAGGGCACAGTCAAAGAGGTTTTAGCTCTCCATGTAAGGTGATTGAAGCACATTTAGAATATTAGACACCACTGTGCATCCTGAAGAGAACAATGTGGGTGTAGTCATTCATTTTTGTCCTGAGGCCGACCTTTAATGATTACCCCTCTAGCCACAATTGTAATATGTTCTGGTCTTCTCTACTGACCTCTGGAGGGCTCAGCCCTTACTGCCTCTAATATTTCTAAATAACTTAGCTATCCTTAATACAACCACTTGATGTTGCACGTTTTAAGGGTGGGTCTGTCTTGATGACTCACAGTTCATTTGAAGAATGGAAACCTGTGGGAAAACCTGGCTTTAGTCCATAGGACTAACAGTTAGGTAATTGTTAGTGTTGAGATAGAGGAGCGGAATCTATCCAGGGAGCTCTGATAACTTCAGGAGGGTGGGTTGTTCCACACCAGCCCAGCAGTCAGAGGCCCTCAGGCCTTGGTGCAGGCTTGTGGGCAGTGGCAGGAATGGGCCTAGATTGAGGATCTAGTCTTATTCCTGCAGGCTGTGGTCACTGCCTGAAGTGCCTACAGAGGCCACCTGGTCTGTGACTAGATAGGAAATAATTTCTTTTTAAGTGATTTTTTAAACACTTTTTTACATTGTTGTCTTTCTGAAGCTTAGTGAGCATTGTCTTCCAGTGTTAAAGTTGTCTCTCAACTTTAACACTACATTGAACTTACATGTGGTATAAAGGGACATACCATCTATCCATCTATCTTTTTTATGTATTTTAAGAAAGGGCCTACAGGGTGTTCAGGGTCTCACTACTAGATAGGACTTAAAGTGATCTGCCTGTTTACAGCCTCCCAAGAGCTGGGATTACAGGCACACACCATCGTACCAAATCTCATTTGCCATCTCAGGGTGCCCAGGAGGTGGGGACAGCATAGTAGGCTGAGGATTGAACCTCCTGACCCTGTGCCTCCTTGCAGGCACTTTAATCCACTGAACTATTTTGCTGGTCCCAGATTATCCATCTTGAGATACTGAGCCAGTTCAATTAGGTGTTGATTCACACTATTTTATTTATTTATGTATTTATTTATTTATTTTTGGTGCCGGGGGTTGAACTCAGGACCTTGTGTGTACCAGGCAAGCACATTCTACTGAGCTATCTCCCTGGCCCCTGATTCACACTATTTTAGTTTTTTATGCAATTTGATGAGTGGATGAGTTCAGATTTAAAATTACCATAGGTATGTTTATTGTAATGAACTGTTATATATTAATACTGAAGTTTCCAAAAGAATTGACTTGTGTTGCCAAAAAGACATATATATATATATATATATATATATATATATATATCTTTTATTATATATATGAATGAACTGTAAATAATCAGTCCACTTAATCTCTGCTCTGATCATTTCCATAGGCTGAATATAGTACTTGTGTGTGTGTGTGTGTGTGTGTGTGTGTGTGTGTGTGTGTTGGGGGAAAGAGAGAGAAATAATAAGCTCTTTGTTGTATTTTTTCATTTACTACTTATCATTTGGGGCCTGTAGAAGTGACTCTAAGAGATCAGCTTATCTTTGTGTCACCCTCACTCAAATTTGCCCGTGAAATTTTCTAAAGAGGCAGGTGATTACTGTAGTCTATCCCCTCACCTTAGGAAAAGTACGGCGAGTCTTTTTACATTTTTATTCAGATTTTTAATTTGATTTAATTTTGGCCCAGCCTACTTGCATTTATAATCTAGACTAGGCTATTTGTGTAACTGATATTCAGGGTGCCAAGCTAAAATCTATCTGAACCATGGGAGACCCTTCAACTCCTCTTCCCCTGCTTCTTTACAAAAGCTTTGTTTCCATTTTCTCTTCTACTCTTTTTTTTTTCTTGTCCATTCTTTTTTCACACTTCTCCCTTGTTATTCTTATTTGAATATTTTGTTTCCATGTAGTACAATATTTAGAAGATGCCAAGAAAACAAATTTTTCTATACACTGATTCTTCTTAGTGTGAATATCTAATGCTTCTCGGCCTTCTTACTTAAATCAAGTGCAGTATCTAGGTTGAACATCTAGAAAACAAAGGTGTTAGAAATGCAAACACCTTCTCTACGTTGCATCAAATCCTAAGAATGGAAAATATGAAAAATGCTGGTTAACTCTGCTTGAGCTCAGAGGTCCAGCTTTTCCAGGGTTTGTAAGGGAGCAGTTAGGAGAGATTTGGGGTTGGCTTCTTGACTGCCAGCTTCCTTTCCTTTAATAATCCATTGTTGAGTTTTAAATAGTGAATCTTCTTGCAACTTTTGGGAGACATGAATTACACTGCCAGCGTTCTGTTGGTGAGGATAATGGATTCTCCCTGCTGTGTAAAATCAGGCTTCTTTTGATTTGTCCTAAACTTGACTCAGAAACTTAAAAGAGATTCTTTGCTTCTTTCTCTTGTGGAATTCATTGTTCACTCAAAAGTTCTAAGGCTTTTTTTGTGATTTTAAAAGTTTCTAATGCATCCTCCTCCTAGCCTTTCTGATTGAAGAGTAGATAATCTTTTTAATCAAGACTTTTTTGATGCCATATGGCAGCTCTTCCCCCTCCTGTGCCCTTAATCTCTCTCTCTATACTATTCTCTCACTCTTCCTTTAGCCCTTCCCCCTATTAGGAAAGTCTTTTTAAAAGGGCAGTGACCAGAACTGTCCCAGTAATGGCTAATGGGGTAAGTGCCCTGACCCTGCACTCTGGGGACTTCCCATCAGCAGCAACAGAAACCAAGTAGTTGGTGAGATAGTAGACATGGAGTGGGGGAGGAAGGACAAAAAGGAACAAGGTTTCACTTTCGGGAGTTAAATGAAACCGTTATGTTCATGACTGCATTAAAATTAGTAGCTAAATTTGAAAGCTGGCTTTTTAGATATGGCCCTCTTCCTTTCCTTCTAATTTTACGCTACCATGTTGCATGAGACCACTTCATGGTGTTCTGTTATCAAGATTTCCTTCAATGTTTATTTGCCACATTAAATTTGGATAAACATACTTCCTTTTGGGAAGAGGCATATCAGACACACCATTCACTCGGGCAATATGCCAGTGAGGAAATACCCTGGCATGCACACTAGTTGTTTTGGATAAAGAGACTTGTTTCTGGATCCTGGTGGATAAAGAAAATATCAGTCCCTTGAGTACCTTTGTGCCAGACAAAGTCATGGGCCTCGGTTTCCATGCCTTATGGCATAAGTATTATTTTCTTGTTAGAGAACTACTCTGAGAAATGTGAGTCAGAAAACCTAGCAGTGTTCTAAATCCAATGTGGTTCTGAGGATAATGGACTAACTGCTCTGAGCCACAGATTGCATAAAAAGGATTCCCTAAAGGAATGCTTTTCAAAGTGACTCATGGCTGATTCACTTAAGAATGATCTGATTAGGCTTAGAGGTAAGAAAAAGGGGTAAGTGAGAAGGGAAAAAGTGAGGGTGAATGAGATGTTTCATATGGGCACAGCTGTGCACTAGCATTTAGTCTCAGTATTTTTCTCCCTGAATCTGAAAGCTAACCTTACATTTTAATGGAATTCTTTGGAAGAAAGGCATCTTTCCTTCCTGGAAATTGTGCTAGTTATGCCAAGTAGAACTCCCACACATACACATTTAGTAAGACTCCTCCTCATGACATTTCTCCAACAGTTACCTCTCTGAATTACAGGATTGCACAATGAGTTTCTAAAAGCAAGCAACATGGCCAAAGAAAAAATTCTTAAAGAAACCTTATCTATTTATCACTTGAACTTTCCCCTAGTTTCCCAATGTGGTCCCTGCCTTGGGAAATGTAATACAATGAGACAATATGGGCACTTTCTTATCCCATGAGGTCTACTTAAAAATCACTTAGCCGCTTGCATTTCCCAAATTCCTAAACATTTCCATTGCAAATTTTAGCTTCTGTTAGTCAATGGAGTAAATGTAAATTAATTTTTTGATTTTTTTTTCTTTCTTAAAAAAAAAAAAAAAACAC
>PVJA010022044.1:0-11624 GCA_004027025.1 Myocastor coypus
AGCATCCCAAAGCCAATCAAGGTTCAATCCATCCTGAATGTCACAGCTGAACCTTTGTCAAGTTAACACTCAAACATGTCTCCTTCAACAAAGCTCAATCTCCAAATAAAGACAATAATAAGTTCATAATTCTCTCTGACATAATTCTACCTTACATAACACTATCCTGCACACAACCGGAAACACATCAATCCCTTCCCCAAGCCACAACAACTGCACCATTTTTCAAAAGTCCAAGTCCAGAGATTCAAGGCAAATTCTCAGTTGTGAGCCTTTGCAAAATTAAAAGCAGCCAAGTGACATAATCCCACGGTACAATTGCATGGGATAAATACTCAATTCTAAAACAGAAGGATAGATGAATAGAACAGAATCAAATCAAAGAAAGATAGAATAATGAAAGAATACAGAAGAGTTGAACCAAAGAAAGATTGAATCTCAGCAGGGCAAACATTCAGTCCTGCCAGGCATATAGCAAAGTGTGAGGTACAAAGGGATTGGGCAGCCATACCCCCAGGGTCGTGCTGGCTGCCACACACAGCCTCCATGCTGGGCAGAAACAACTCAGAGCCTTCAGCTTTCCTCAGCAGAAGATCCATCTTCCTGGCATCTGAGAATTTTGGAGTCACCATTGCACTTTTGCCCCTCTTCCCTTCATATGTAATCTTCTCAGTGGATCATTGTTTGGCCTAGCAAGTTTTTCTTTTAAACCAGGGTTTTCCAGCCCAAAACTCTTGCATTCTTCTTGCTGGTAAGATCAACATCACATGGAAAGTGCCTAGATTTTCTTTCAGCAAGAGAGTAGCCTGTCACTTTGAACTATGGCAACTATGTCCTAAATACTCAGGATAAAGAAGTTGAATAAATACAAGGCAAACAACTCCTTAGAACAGTGAACCTTGTGGATCTTTCAGTGATAACAAATAATCCACTGTGGCAAGCATGCCTCAGTTCAGCACCACCGCCTTAGAAGGTCCTTCTCAATCAAGACTACAAAGGATCTCTTCTTATACAAGGAAAGCTTGTTCATTCTTGAGCCTGGGATAGGTAAAGACACAGTGATTTTTGAAATTCCTTTTGGATATTTTTCTACTTGTTTTTATACAAAGTATTTGATTTCATTTGAATGGTGTTAGTCAATTTAGTCGCCACTCTTCCTTTGGCCCCAAATTTATATGTGGTTAATTTTGGACCAAAATGTGTTTCAAATTGTTCTGTTCTGCTTTTTGCTTTTCATGCTTACTGTAAATCTGTAAAGAAGAAGTGAGCAGTATGTATGGCACAGTCCTAATGCTGGGATTCCTTGAAATATCCTCAACCAGATCAATCCTTAATATCAGCCCCCTTCAAAGTTTTAGGACTTAAGCAGAGTGTAGAAAAATTTTCCCACAGTGTAATACACATGACCCCTACCATAACTGTCAATGGAGTTTTTCTTCCCACTTAAAACTTCCTGAGCCTTACCTACACTGCATGTCTATCAGTACTCTGGTCTTCTGACCTCCACTTAGAATCACCAATCTCTACTTGCATCATTCTAGTTTTTCTCTAACTCATATCCATAAAGCCTAACAAACTCATCCTACAAACCAATTCCAAAGGTTTTTCAAAAGTATGGTAAAAACAATGATTTGGGGGGTTGGGGAGATAGCTCTGTGGCAAAAGTGCCTACCTGGCAAGTGAAAGGTCATGAGTTTGAACCCCAGTTCCACAGGGAAAAAGAGAGAATGATTTCACTCCTGGTACCAATTTTCCAATTTTTCCAAATTTTCTGTTTGTCCATGTCTGATACATGATACCTGACATCCACAACTTCAAGGAAGAGAGATCTCATTTTCCCCATGGTTTCAAAGATTCATTGCATAGTTGTTAGGCTCAAGTCAGAAGCATTATGAGGAAAGGCATGCCAGAACAAGGCTACTGTTTATTGTGGTCCAGGCGAGCATAGAATCAGAATTATGCTCCTCCCATCCACCAGGGGGATCACAGAGCCAATGAAGTTTATACTTGACACTAGCTGCTATAGCACGAGAGTTTTAAGTATTTATTTTCATAAATGAAAAGTAACCTTACCTATCAACACTAGTAAGCACATAGTAGACATAGAGTAAGTATACAAAAGCTGAGATATTTTTCTTATTTAGGTTACCAATAATAATAAAAACACATGTAGCTGGGAGTGGTGGCACACACCTGTAATCCCAGCACTCGGGAGGCTGAGGCAGGAGGATTGGTGCGAGTTTGAGACCAGCCTAGGCTACAAAAGAGAGCCCAAGGCAGCCTCAACTGCATAGCGAGACCCTGTCTCAAAAAGACAAAAAATAAAATAAAATAAAAATAAAAACACACGTATTCATTAACAAGCTTCTTGAGTCCTGGCAGCGCATTGCTGGCTTTTCTTCAATGGGTCTCCAGTGACTAAGAATTTAATTAAATAATCATTAAGTACTAGATGGCTAAGTACATGCTTAACCCACCATAAAATCTCTACTACTTGTCAATTGGAAGTGAGGGATAAAGAACAATTTAGATACTATTTTATTGAAATAAACACAGACTAGTTAGGATAAGCTAGACTTCTTTTCTTCATTCATCGAGAAGCTTCCTGAATTTGTCTGAGCAAGAGAATCACAATATTAACTCAGAGAACTACCCTGGGATTTGTACTCTTAAGGATCCTCAGTGTTTATCAGGATCCAGTGAGTTTAACAAATGCTGCCCTCTCAGCTCACTCCCTATTACCAAGCTGAAGGTAGGACTTGCACGGAGTGGGAAAGGCCCGGTGGAAAGTGCTGTCCAGGAGCAGCGGACTTAGCTGAACTTCAGCAGCCAATCAGAGTTCAGCAGACAGACAGAACTTTCAACCACAAAGGAGCAATACCGTAATTATAGTGCACGCCTGCTTTATACCAGCTCGTGTTTTCCTACATTTATCTGTGCACTTCCTATTTTCTATGTTACATTTTGCTCTTCACAATTTTGGTTCATCATACAAGAGAGACTATATGATGTTTAAGCTTTTATTTCTGATTTATTTTACATGGCCTTGGGATCTCTAGGTGCACCCAACTGTCCTACCACAGGGTGCAGTTTGTTTATATCTCTGTAGAGGAGTCTTCTATTGTGTGTAGGTTCTACGCCACCTTTATCCCTTCATATATTGATTTAGGTGTTCATAAGGATTTAACCCTTGTGCAGTTATGAAAATGTACAGAAGAGTCTACAGTTCTTAGAACATATCTCATGCCAAAGATAAAGCTTGAACCTAGGAGAGTAACCATGATCTTTTCCTATCTAAGGAGCTTTATGGTTTCTATTTACTAACCCTCAAAGGTAATCCAGTATCTTAATTATATTCATAGCTAAGGAAGAGTATCGTGTCTATCTTTTCTGTGACGTTTACTGGTATTTATTTCCCTCAAGATGCCTAGATTCTCTGATAACAATTTCAACACGAGTTCTCATAACAAGTTTGTTGTGTCTATTGTTGCATTTGAAACTGAAAACATGGAAAACGTATGCTTTTGCTAACTCTGAAAAACATTGGGCAGCATGTAACAGGCTGAAAATAGGAGCCTGAAGCAGAGAACTTGCTACAGTGTCTTTGTAGAAGATGACAGCCCTGGGTTAATCTTGTCGTAAGCCAAAGAAGTTCTAGTTTAGTTTCTAATTCACCCTAGAAAAAGGAGAGACTTAGGCAATATAAACTCAGTCTGCCCCTGCCCTTAATGTCTTACCAACAGGGGGCACCTGGGCAGGGTCATCCCTGTCTGACCTTGTCTGAATTGCCACATCTTTTCACTCCTTGCCCTGCCTCATTAAACTTCACACACATGAAAGAGATAAGGGAAGAAACAGGATTAATTAAAGGAAACAGAGACAAACCATATGCCTATATATAGTCATGGGCTGTAACCATGTTTCAGTATCAATCCACCAATTCTTACACGGGTGGGCATAGCATTCCATCATGGTTTTTGTGGGAACAAAGGAAACTAAGCAAAAGGGGAACGGAACTGGGCCATGCACATTCTCAATTTGTAAAAGGCAGAAGTGCATAGTAGGCACTGGTAAATAATTAATACTCAGTTATTCTTATACTACAGTTTCCCATGGATGGTAATCCACCCTTACACCTTGTCTCATGCAACAGTTTTGACAAATGTTAAACTGCTTTGTATACATTTCAGAGCAGGGATGGAAAATGTTGTGTATTGAAAGGAATCAATTATCAGGGATATCAAGAACAGTTTGTAAATGTTATAGAAGTAAAGGAAAACTATGGGTAATGAGCCAAAAGTTTTCCATTTTATGTTTGATAAACTAAAGTAGACTAGTTTTTTTTTTTTTGAACTGGGGATTGAACTCAGGCCCTTGTGCTTGCCAAGCAAGTACTTATTCTACTGAGCTATCTCCCCAGCCCCTAGACATAGTAACTAATAGATTCCACAACTACATATGTAGTCATCAGCCAACACCAACATGAAGACAAGAATGGAAGCCATGATCCTTACCCTTGACTCACCACAGCAAAGTTCACTGCTTCTTAAGAAATGTTTGCTTAAATCCACAGGAGGGGAGAAATCTTCAGAATCTGAAAGGAGAAACAGAAAAAAAGTTCAGCATGCAATTGGTTCTATTCTTGAGCAACTCCTACATAATTTTTTTAAATTATCAGATGTAGCTCATACAGGAAAATGTAAAACCTTCATTTTAGCAAGATATTTGTAGTGATTATCAAGCTTTCTTTTGCCCAAGCTAAGACAGAGAAAGTGCTAAAGCCAACACCTCAGGTGATACTGGAGGGGAAAATTAAACTTTTAAATGAAAATCTTACCCAGGATACCTGCCCAGGCTGAACAGACACATTAAACGCAGCAGTCAACCCAGTACTTCTCCCTTTGCGTAAACCCTTCTGTTATGGTTTGTATCTAGTTGATCCCACAAAGCCTCATGTTCATCATGGGGCTGTCAAGCAAACAGACCAAGGGGCAGGGCCAGAGGATCAGGGCAGGGCTTTAGGGGCGGGGTCAGAGAGGCATGAACCATTAAACTGACAGCGTGCACCCCCATCCCTCTGCCTGGTGGCCTCTCTTGGAATTATGGAGCAGATCACTCTGAACATGGCACCACAGTGTCTTGAGGCCTTTGTATATAATTCATGCTGCTTTAAACTGAAACCGCCAGTCACTGTGAGCTAAATAAACCTTTCCTTCCCTAAGCTTTAGTGTCGGGTATTTGTCCCAGCAAGGAGAAAAGAGTAACTAAGACACCATCTGTCTTTATTGCCTTTGTGACTGATGACCTTGCAATACTACTTCAAATATAATTTGAAATACAATGGTACACATGCCTTTACATAACTCATGCCTATGTAACCAATGGCCTTGCAGTGTTACTGAGATATGTAAATCCCTTCAGGGACCTATGATGTCACCCACCTCTCCAGTCATTGTGCCAAATCTGCCTGGGTACCTACCTCCCTGCTCACTTCCCTTTAAAAGCCCTGAAATTCCTACTGGATGGAGCTTTGATTTTTTTGGAGAGATCCTAACCAGAAGCCC
The DNA here is from genome assembly GCA_004027025.1 of Myocastor coypus. Taxonomy (NCBI): domain Eukaryota; kingdom Metazoa; phylum Chordata; class Mammalia; order Rodentia; family Myocastoridae; genus Myocastor; species Myocastor coypus. The sequence continues at coordinate 5,565 of PVJA010022044.1, forward strand.
CTTCTGTGATAAGCAGCCTCCTCAAGCTTTTATTTCTGTTTGGTAGTTGATACATTATGTCAACTTGAGGTTGTTTGGCTGGATTGGCTCTGCTGCTTCCAGCTTGTGGGGGCACCATCCTGCAGGCTGTGAAGGGTATGCCCTGAGATGGGATTGGTTCCACCCTGAGGTGTGATTGGTCCCACCCTAGGGCCAGATATGACTCATCACAGAAACGTTTACAAAGGAAGTGAGAAAGACTTTGCAGTGGCCTACCCTATCGGGCCTGGCCCTGTTCTGCCCTGCTTCCTTTAAGAAGTCCTGGTATTTGGAGGAGCTTGATCTTCACAGCCACTTCTGAGGAGCTCTGGTCTTCACAGTGGAGCACCAGTGAAGAATTTGGAAGAGAGAGGCTTGATGGATGCCATAGTTAATGCTCCTCCTCTGCTCTTCATTGTTTTCTGCTGCTGAGAACTGCCGTTGTTTGCCTTGGAGCCAGCAGAATGTGAACTGAAACCTCCAGAAACTGTGAGCTAAATAAAGCTTTTCTTCCTTCATTTTGAGTGTTGAGTATTTGTCCCAGCAACGAGTGAAGATTGACTAAGACACCATGTTTGCTCTGTTTTCTGCGACAACAGATTTATGATCTTCCTCAACGATGGAAAAGCTCCCAGTGAGCCAATTAAATTCTGACCAGTGAAATTGTCTGAGTACTTCTCAATTCCTAAACTCTATTCTGGCATTGTAGATGCATTAAATTGAAAGCAATCATGAGAAGTAGAAAAAATATACAACTCAAAAATATAAAGTACATGTATGTATGTACATATGTGTGATATTGTCTACTAGTTAGGGAGTAAATTCTGCGGTCTTTTAAACAAGTGTCATTTTTGGTAGATTGCGGTCCCACAGATACTTTAGGTGCAAGGAGAAAGATAGCAAAGATTAATGTATATCTTACCACACGGACTCAGATATAGAGCTGTATTTCCTTTGATTCTACTTGTCTGTGTCTTTTGTTGCTGGTAGTGTTGTTTTCCTATCATTGAAAAACAGTTTCCTGGTGTAAACAGAACCAGGTATAAATCACTGATCAAGGGACTGGTGAAAGTTACTAAAAGATGGGGGAAAAATCTGTACAAAAGAGAATACTGCTTTGTTCCCCCAGCTGAGGCTGCATTCTCGTGTAGCCTACGTGCGAGAAGTGTGAAGACCCTTATCTTCACACTAAATTTTGAAACATTAGGTTTTATTTTTCAAGAAAAATACCATGTTATTATTTTTTACTACTCAAAGTAACACATACCTTAGAGTTTAAGAAGAAAAATAATAACAGAAGTTTTAGAGTCATTATTAGAATATTAATCTAAGAGACTCATAGAATTTTTGTCTCCCCACCATTTTTTTTTTTCAAAGTAGGACTGAATGTAGGAACTTGCTAGAAACAAAGAGAAGTAGTAAAAACATGTGAAGTGATTTATGAAGAAGGTATTTATGTCTGAATGTACTTCATTCTATTTTGTGAAACTATAGAGAAATTTCTCATTTGGTGTGTCTTTGAGTACAAACTGCCCAACATTCAGAAATGAACCTAAACACAATGTAGAAGGGTGAGTAATGTTCTGGCGCGTCTGATAGAATCTTTACCTTTTAAAGACCTATTGTCATAAGAGAGTCAGTCTAACTGAGTCTCCAAAACCTAGAAGCAAAAGTTCCAATTATATTTATAACCTTTTCAATTATATAAATTACATATTAGACCCAAAATAGTATTGCTTATATCAGATCTCGCCCTCAGTTCTTATTTACATTTGTCAAATTGCTGGATGTAGAAGCAGTAGTTGCTAAGTACCCCAACATTTTTCTTTCATCTCTTCTCTCAACATTAATATATCAGTATATTGTTTAATTCAGATGTAACACTTCCATTAACATGACTATGTATAGGTACTTCATTGGTAGCTCGTTTGTAGACTATGATTATATTTGTATATTTCATTTCTGTGTAAATTTTGTGTACATAAAAAAGAATTATCTGTTTTTCACTTGCTTATGTATCTTTAGATCTCTTGCATAGTTCCCATACACTTCTTTTTTTATTTTGTTTTGTTTTGTTTTGTTTTGAGACAGGGTCTTGCTATGCAGTTGAGGCTGTCCTTGAGCTCACTTTTGTAGCCCAGGCTGGTCTTGAACTCGCACTGATCCTCCTGCCTCAGCCTCCCGAGTGCTGGAATTACAGGCATGAGCCACCACGCCAGGCTCATACACTTCTTATAGTCTTCTAGTTCTGTTTTATTTCTTCTTTTCTCCTGTTTTTACTGACCCTTATTACTTGTCATGTATATAACTATAAAAAAAATGGAGCTTGAAATTCCTCATTCTTATCTACCATTGTTATTTATTTCTTAAATCTCTTATTTTCTCTTTTTTTCTTTTTTTTTTTTTTTTTTTTTTTTTTTTTTTTTTTTTTTTTTTTTTTTTTTTTTTTTTTTTTTTTTTTTTTTTTTTTTTTTTTTTTTTTTTTTTTTTTTTTTTTTTTTTTTTTTTTTTTTTTTTTTTGGTCTTTTTGAGACAGAGTCTCGCTGTGCAGTTCAGGCTGGCCTTGAGCTCACTTTTGTAGCCCAGGCTGGTCTCGAACTCACATTGATCCTTCTGCCTCAGCCTCCCAAGTGCTGGGATTACAGGCGTGTGACACCACGCCCGGCTCTCTACTTTTATTAATTTTGTGGGAGCACATTTTCCAGAAGCTTCCTAAGAAAGAGTACAGCAAAACTTTATATTTTGAAAAATCAATAAAATATCTCATTACCATCACACTTGCTTGAGAGTTCTGCTGAGTATAACATGAATTGAAATCACTTCACTCTGGGGCTGGGAAGATTGCTCAGCAGTCTAAACTCTTGCCTGCCAAGTGCAAAGACCGTGGCTAGATGAAATATTAAAAAATAAAGTTGCTTTATTCAGAAAGCACTGTACAATTTTCCTTGTGCTTATGGCATTGCTTCTGACAATTCAAAATTCTTATTACAAATTCTTTGTATGTGACTTGCTTTTCCCTTCTGAAATTTGTGGGCTTTTTTCTGTATATCTGTTGTTTATCTCTGGTGCTTTGTTATACTTCAGGCTTGATTATTTGTTGTATATCCAATGGGCCTTTTGAATTAACTGTGTCTTTCAGCTCTGAAAAACTTTTTAATTTTTTTTAGTGTATTTGGTAGTCTCAATACACAGCTCAGACTCATGGGGATCCTCTTATTTCAGCCTCCCCAGAGATGGGATTATAGGTGTGCTCCACCACTCCCACTCTTGGTGGCTGGCTCAGAGAGCCCTGAGAAGGGTCATCATGGTATGTGGTACCTGGGATCAAACCTGAGTCTCTGTGCATGCCTAGGTCAGCACTTAGACCACTGAGCTATCTCCACAACCCCGAAAATCTTTTTTAAAAGTTTTTATGAATAGTATCCGTTGTCCTAGTTCTTTTATAGAACCTGTTAGAGAAATATTCAATGTACTGAATATATTATATATGCCATAAATATCATATATTTTCCTAGCATTTTAATATATTCTAGTTTTTAAGTTCAATTCTAATTTTTGCAACTACAAAGACTAAAAGTAAAAAGAAAAGATTTTTAAACATTTACACTCTACCAAGGTGGGAATAAGAGCAAAGGTACAGGAGAGAATATGTGAATCTTTGTATTGTTCATGTATCTCTCTAATAGTTTGACATTCCAATCATATAAAATGGAAAATATAATAAATAAAATTTATGATAAACACAAAATGTCTTAAAGAACAGTGCTTTCAACTTAACACTATATAAATATTAGCTATTGTTTTATGAGTAAGAGCCTTATGTTTTTCTGTCTAAAAGAATGCAAATACCACTATGTACTTCAACTGGAAACATTCTTAATCCAAAGGAATAAATTCTTAAAATTATGGAGAGGCAACGGAACGTGAGTAAAATCCACTCTAGTTTTTAAATAATCAAGAAGCCATTCAAATCTCAGAAGACCATGAATAAAGTCTGCCATATTGAAAACATATTTGCAATAATAAAGTGACCATAGAAGAAGACTTTAGCATGACCACACATACTAAGAAGACATGGGAAAGTAGATTCCAACCATATGGAGAAAGCCCTCCCTGCGCACCTAGCTTGCGGTGATTTGAAAGGTTCCACCAAGAGTTACCAGCTTGGGAAAAGAAACACAGTAGCAGCCGCAACAACAGATTTATAATACAGAAAAAAAAAAAACTGAGCATAATACAGAGGCCATGTAGGATGCAAAACAATATTGCAAAGGGAAAATATTAAACAGCAATAATAACCATAACTGTCTGGCTGCCTTTTATAAATACTTTCACCTTCACGTTTCCCACTAACACAAGGTCTGGAAACCTGAGAAGTTCATTTCTTAAGAACTCACCAACATATGCCACACCAATGGGAAGTACTTTCAGAAAATTTGGAGAGCTGAACTAATGCTGACCTGGCTTCTTCAGTGTTGGAAAGCAAGAGTCTGATTTTAACAGACTATCGACATCCAACAACGTTGGCAAGTTCTCCAGATTTCTTAGGGAGATGGATAGTGAGAGTGACAATATGGAGCAACTGGTTCGTTAACAACATGTACACAGATATCGTGTTAGTTCCTTTCCTGTCATTGCTGGGATAGAAGATCCAATGCCCCAAATTAAGTTGGGAAAGGTTTATTTGGCTCACAGTTTGTGGAGGCTTCAGTCTGCAACCAACTGGCTCCAAGGCATCTTGGCATGGCTGAGGAGCAACCATTCACAGGAGCAGAAGACAGAAAGCCACAAGAGCAAAGGGGTGGGGCTGGGGGCGGAGCAAGCTTCTTTTCACTGGTCCCAGCACGTGTGTATTTTTAAGCACTATGACTGCTATCATGAGCAAATCAACTTTTTAAATCAGTACACACTTTTAAAGATATATAAATGCAATGGTCAATAAATCAACTCTTCCCCCAGTATTTCAAGCCCTTGTCATGTGAGCTATGCTCCCATACCTCCCCTTTTCTCTCCCATAATACTGACAGAATAGTGTCCCATAATACCAAACTACTGCTATATTCATCCACAAGAGTTCAACTCAGAGAATGTGAACGTAAACTTCCAGGTGACAGCACCCTGGTGAAGCCTCTGCTCATAAGCCACGGACGTATTTCTGCTGTCCCTCGGATTTGTGTCTCTAGTCTATGTCAAACTCTGTTCTTTTTCACTTATAAATGAGGCTACAACCATAGCTAAATGGTGATCCTCTTTTGAGATGTCAGAAAGATGTTACTCCTAAATAAATCTGCAAAACTGAAAAGGATTTAGCGTCTAACATCCTACCTGGAGGGTACACTATAACGATATTTGAGTATACAGGCGTGTTTTAGAATCCACACAGAGACAGGTAAATAATGATAGCACGGTGCATGAACGCGGGTTTCCTTTCTTCAACTCTAAGAGCCCCCGTAGTGCGGGTCTGTCTGCTGAAGAATGGTGCTTCTGCTCAAATGCAACTCCAGAGTATTTCACAAAAAGAGCCCCTGCTTTTCTTTTCCTTCTGCAGAACTGTCTTTACTTCTGATTTTATCTTTCCGTATTTACGTTTTCATTAACTGTCTGGTCCTGCTCCCCATTTTCCTCGCCTATTCCCTGCACAGTTTCCACAAAGTCACACACACTTTCTCAAGGCTTTTACCACAGTGTGACAACCCTGTCCTTCAGAGTACAGATAACATTTGTTGACACACATACACTTAAAAATCTACTCCGAGAAAAAGCCTGTTAACATCTCGAGGTGGCACAGGTGTCAGGCTTTTGCATGGCACATCCTCTTGCTTTTCGCTGTCACATTGTGGCATCCTTTCTTTATCATTATTATTTTTCTTGCACTTTCCAAAGCCCAGAGTCTAATGCTTCCCTGTTCTTCACCATTGCACCTTTACAGCCTCCTCTCTTCTCATGTCTCAAATCCCTTTCCCTGAAATCTTATTTCTCTATTCTTTCTTTTATTCCAACAATGGTACTTTTCCCATTTGTTATGAGATCACTACATTATTT
>PVJA010022044.1:11724-34848 GCA_004027025.1 Myocastor coypus
CAGGCTCCCCAGCACTAGGATTACAGGTTTGTATCACCACACCAAGTTTTTGGGCCAGCGGGGCATGTGGTACTAAGAATCAAATCTGGGTCATTGTGCTTGCAAGGCAGGAGCCCAGACCAGCAACCTGTCTCCCCAGGAGGGCAATGTTTTCTAATGAGAAGGTAAAATATTAAAGCACATCTCTATAAATTGATACTTAGATAACTTTGAGTAAGATAGATAGTAATTAAACATTTAGAGCTATTTTATACAGTAGTGTTCACTGATTTAAACGCATGTTTCTCCTATTCAAGTACTAGCTAGGAAAAACTCTGCTTAGCTTCTAAGAACAAATGAGACTCAAATTTTCTCCAACAAGTGCATGATGTAACAGAGCTATACCAATACCATGGAAAACTACTCAGTTAAGTAAAGGGAACAAACTACCAACATATACAACAACATGCCTGCATCTCAAGGAATGTATGCTAAGTAGAAAAGAAGCCAACTTCAAAAGTCAGATGAAATTATATGACCCCATTTATGAGACATCTTAAAGTGGACAAATGGGTAGAACAGAGCACATATTAGTCATCACCTAAAAGTAGAAAGGACGGAGTTAGTGCTATAAAATATAACACAGGGAGTTTTGTGACAGAATTCTTTAACCTGACTATGATGGCTCTGGTTATGTAAGTCTAAATTCGTAATAGAATTGCATAGAACTAAGTATGCCCATGTATGAGTGCATATAGGACTTGAAAAATCTAAATAAGAACAGAAGATCGTATCAATGTTGATTCCATGGCTGTACATTTTTGACTGCAGTTATGGCAGATGATGCCATTGGAGTAAACTGATCGAACAATATAAATAGGAATCTCTTGATGTTTTTCTTACAGCTGCATGTAAAGCTACAATGACCTCAAACTTTAGCCACAATACTTGAAAGGAAAGATAGAGAACATATTTTATTATACTGGAATTAATTCTGTAAATGTTATCAAAAGTTAATAACTATATATCCCAATTCAACATTTGTTTATACTGAGAATTCTTGGCGAACAAAGAATGGATGGTGACTATATGAAACTTATTGGTATTTTTCTAACAAAAATACATATCTTGTAATTCTATAATACTTCAGTACCATTTGTTTGAAATGAGGAAAAAGGTATGAATATCAGCTGTTCAATATTATATTGGAGGTCCTAGCCAACACACACACACACACACACACAAATTCAAAACCAAAAATAACATATGAGAATTGCCAAGGGATAGAAATATTTCCTTATTTCCATATGATGCATTTGAAAATCTAAGTGAATCAAAGAAAAATATGTAATAATTGGTTTCGAATACTTCTCCAAGATTACCGGTTACAAAATTAAGTACAAAAGTTTCTAACATTTTCATGGCAGTTAGTGAACAGCAAATGATAGCACTTTCAATATTAGCAAAGCCTCTGGAACATATCTGGCAAAACCATACAAGTCATTTCATAGAAACAGGGATACGAAAGGACAGAAATCTTTAAAAAATAAACGAATACACATAAGTTATAATTTTTCCTCCAATTAACATATACATATAAATATTATTTCAACTGGATTTCTAATAGTTTGATGAATTTAGACAAGGATTCTGAAATTGGTAAGGAAGCCTAAGAGACAGAGATGAGTGAAGATACTCCTGAAGAGGAAGAACCCTGTAGGGGCAGCTCCCTCAGCACAACGAGGCTCGAGCTATAAGCTCTGTTAGTTAAGAGAGCAATGGTACTGTCTGTGCTCAGGAACAAAAACACTTTTGGAACACATGGGGGAGCCTAGAAATAGAGCCATGCATCAATAAAAGCCCACAGTGTAAAAAAGTGGCAAAACTTAGTATGCGGCACAGGTGGCATTATAAATCGCATGGAAAAAATGAATCTGTTTCAATACATTGCAGCAGGACAGTTGGTTATCCATATGAAAATAAATAGGCTCCCGTCTCCATCTCACACCATAAAAAAAGATACATTTTAATGGATTAAAAATTTAAATGTGGAAAGCAAAACTTTAAAACTTTATCTTTTATGACCTTTGGGTTCAAAAACTCTTTAAAGTGCAAGGATTATAAATTTGACAGAGGATGCAAGTTGGTAAATTTAAGTGCCTTAAATTTCAGATCTTATTGTTTTAAAAATTATATCTCAAAAAATGCACACTCTTGGCAAAGGAAAAAATACTTGTCAACATATTACTGCCATAGGGTTTGTATTCAGAATTTATAAATGACTCCTGAAGTCAGAGAAAAAAGGAAGATAACCCACTAAATAATTCAAAAATATATAAGAACAGTTCCTTCATTCAAGAGAACTCAAAAGAAAAAAAGCTAAACTTCGTTCGGATTCAGAGAACATGTAACTTCACATATATTTTAATATACATATATATGGTATTTACATACAATTTTGTGTTCTTATATATCAATGATGCAATTTCATCTCTTAGGTTAGCAGAACTAACAAAGTTCTGTAGAACTTGTGAAGAAATGGAAACTCTTTCAAAGTTCTTATGTGTTTGTCAATTTGGATAAATATACCACCGAGCATTTTGATAGCAACAAAGGAAATGTGCACATAGGTGAATACCCTCCAACCATGAAATTTAGTTCTATGCATGTAATGCAGATAATTTTTTCACATATGCACAATGAAATTGATTGTATATGATTTCATCACCACATTATTTCCTAATAGAAAAGTCATTTACCATATCCATTAAAGAAGAATAGGCAAATAAATTATGGCATACTAACACTGATTGCATAAATGAAAATAAAACTACATGTCAATGTGGATACATTTCAAGATCCAATGCATAATTCCAAAGTTCAAAAGAAAATTGCTTAGCCATCCACACAGTAAATCTACAAGATAAAGCCATGTGCTATCATGGACACATTTGTATTTATTCTTCATCTACCGCTTGACGACATGATGAATATCAAGTAGTACCCATGCAGCAGGCACAAAAGCGCCTCAGCACATAACGAGGACATTTTAGTTCTTGCAAACTCTCAGAATCAAAGGAACATCTAAAGGCACCATGGAACATGTACTACAAAGCACCAAAAAAGGTGGCCACATAGGAAAGTGGACTCTAAATAAAAGGCCATAGGACAAAACTAAATAAGAATCTTAACATGAAACACACAAAGAGAGGAACAGGATGCCAGGAAATCTTCCCTGAGATGTGGCTGGAGTACCACAGATGCAGAGCTCTGCAGAGTACATGTGACACTTGCTAAAGGAATTTCCTTTGGTGTCATATTAGCAGAGTTAAGATTTCCCAAATCGTTGCCTGAAGCCATACCATTTTGTCCATTTAACCAACCTTTTGCGACTTTCAAGAGAAGAGAATATTAGGGAGCATGGAAAACTACTAGCTGCTAGGAAGCTGACTCAATCGCAACAGCCCTGTTAAATGACAAGGCCAGTTGGCCATGTGGCCAGGAGAGTTGGCCAGCCCGGGCACAGGATATATGAATTCAGGCAGAACGACGAGATATTTTAAAGAATATGTGTATAACTTACCAAGCTCATTTGGCATGCATGCTAATACAGCTGCAGACATAGCAGGTACAAAGTCATGCCTGCAGCCTACACACGGGATCACCAATGCTTTCAGTGAGTGTGTGTTACCTTTTCAACTCAAAGACATAAGGACAAACTCTGCCAGAAGTATGATGTAGCAGCTTGGAGAGTCACTCTCTCCTTAGAGCTCTAAGGCTATGCATGAGACAAACTAACTTCATGAGCTTCCCTGCCTGCATAGGTCCAGGGCTGGAGGCCTCGATTATTTGCGTAGTGCAGAAAGATACAGAAAATATTAGATTCAAACTGTCTCTTGTCTCTCTCCTCTCCCAATAATCCTGTTCTGCAGTACACTTGCTGAAAGCTTCTCCTGAGGAGATTAATGAGCTTAGGAGATGAGTTAAGTCATTTATTTTTCCATTCCATCAAGAAAGGGTTCAAGGTTGCTGCTTTCAACAAGCCCTCGATTGATCATGTGACCATGAGCTCTCCTGATGCTCTTGGTCTATCTGAATTTATTCATGAAGGCAGAAAGCATAATAAAAGCCTGGGATGATGTGGCATGAAATTCAATAGGCCTTGTGCCTTGTGCGAAAGCTTTCCCCTGTGTGGAGCCCGCAGCCATACTCTACGGAATAATGTGCAGTATGAGAGAGATGGTGGCATTCTGGAAGGAGTACTCCATTTGACCTCGAGTCTACGGTCCTGCGCAGAGACTGGGAAGACCAAGGAAATGTTAACTGGAGATTACCTTCGCTGGCGCAGCGCCTCGCACTATCCAAATATCTCTCATTCTGTCTCTGTGGTATGATTCAGGCTAGTTTTTCAGAAAATATTTCAAGGAAACTTACAAGAACTGTGATAGTTTTCAGTACATTCTAGCCTTTACTAAATACGAGCATCCGATCTCATACATGGAGCCGTGAAATGCTACTGCTGCAAGGATCACGTGCTCCTGAAGAGCCAGTCTGCCTTCCCAGCCAAACTTCCTTTAAGTTTGTCCTTCCTTGTATAGTCTCTGTTTCACAATCAGGCTGCAAAATTCCAACTTCTACCTTAAGTATTTCTTTTTTCAGTTCAGCCTTAACTGTAATGTTTTTCACTGGTAAGAGCCTCTTCCTGATTTTGATTGATTGCTTATGCAGTGGTAGTCTTAGTTTCCTAGCAATGAGAAACAGGGCTCAAAAAGAAGGTCATTTTCCTCATAAGAAACAGGAAATTCCCATTTAGACAGAAAGAAAAACCTCATAATAGCCATGGGCATCAGTGTCCAATTATCACACATTTTCATTAATTACTTGGAGAGTGTATTGAATGCCTTTGCTTTATGGCTTATTCTGGTAGTGCCTCTGCCCTTACCTAATGACTACCCATTGCTCCAGAGACTGAGAGAATGAAGTGTTTAGGTCTTGAGTTGGTTTCTTTACCTGGGAATCTCCTTGGACATAGCTATCATGACTACCGTGCTTTACCTGGGAGGCAGTGAAGCCCTCTGTATGTTCAAGAAGGTAACACATCTGCTGCAATTCTTAAAAAATATGTAATTCTCTCCTCCTAAAACACATGTTCAAAAATGTGTTTCCCTCCCCTGTAACTCTTTTAGAAATTTTAATTAATTACTTAAATATTCATTTATCTGGTGCAGGATCTCCCTACACAGCTCAGACTCAGTGATTCTCCCTTTTTCAGCCTCCCCAGCATTGGGGTTACAGGCATGCACCATCACTCTTGGTTTCAGTGGCCAGCTCTACACCCGGGGCCAATATGACATGTGACAGCAGGGATCAAATCCAGACCCTTGCGCTTGCCTTGCAGGCACCTAGACCCTGAGCTATCTCCTTGGCCCTCTTCCGCAACTTTTGAAAACTATCCTGAAACTCCAAAAGGATGAAGCTTATTGCCAGGGAGATAGTCTCTTTGGTGGCAGAATTCAATATAAGATTTTTAAGAATAACTGCACCAGGGAAAGTGAATAGTGAATTATTGGCATCCTAATTTTTAAGGTAAAAAAAATGATGACTATAAAAATTATGGTCAGTAGGAAACTCTAATCTTTGCTGAGCCAAATTTGAGCAATTCTCATTTCCAAAATTTTAAAATTTATATTCTATTGATTAAGTATAGGAGCTGATTATTTTTCACCTAGACCTGTGATGGTGAACCTTCAGTGAGTGAACATCCAGTACAACACGCGTGCCATGGGTTGGCCACCACTGACTTAAATACTTAAAATATTCTGCATCATAGATTAGAAGCTGAAGCAGAGCCCTGAACTTATCTCAGTAAGAAGCACTTCACACAGCCTTGAGGAACAGAGCGATGTCAGTGGTCCTTGTAGAAAACCTGAGGGAAAAGGAATTTCCTGTATTCACAGAAAGAAAACAATTAGGCCCACAGTCGGCTGTGCTGTGAGTCTAAATTAAAAGCTTAGCATTAATTTAAGCTTTTATTTTCAAGTACTATAAGTACTAATGGTTCTGAAACAAAAATCATGATTTCTTTCTATAAAAAGAGCAATAAATATCTTGATTCACACCAATAAAAAGATATATGCTAACACAAATGTGAGTGGGTGCAAAAAATCACACCATAGCCAGCCCCCCAACACATATGACCACTAACACTTGTAATGGTGTATGTGTTACATTTTAAATTCAAAGTCATAAGAACACACTATGCTAAAAGCATAATGATAAGAATTTGGGGCATCGAGTTATCCAAATCAATTTTGATTTGTATTTATTGATATTTTGTAAATTATTATCTCCCCTACCAATTACAAGAAATGTAAGTGAATCAAAAACAGAACTATCCCTCATTATCATTTCTTTTGTTAAAAGATATTAAGAGCAAGACTTTGTTGTTTAAAAATTTATATCTTAAAAGCTAGAAATCTTTAGAGCCTCTCTTATACCTGACATCCCATGAACAAAAATTCTACTCATGCCCTTACCTTGTTATGGTCACTCTGTCCATTACTAAGACAGACTTCAAACAGTTTTCAAAAATCGTTTGCCTGTTCCTCTTGGAAATTCTGAGATATCACCTTTCCCAGAGTCCTTTGCAGTTGGACATAGGATGTGACTGAGTTCTGGCCTAGCCCAATTGTGATTCAAAGTGTTTCCTGGGCATAGCACCTGAAATCTCCCCCAGGTTTCTGCAGGCTCCTTTTAGGACTTTCCTTGAGATCTTAATGTTAGAAAGCCCTGGGAGAGGCAAAACCATAATATGGCAGGTGTCCCTGAAAGTTCATATGAAAAAGAGCAGACCCCATCTGATGCACCTCCACCTGTGGGACTACAAGTAAGAAAGAAATGGATTTCTGTTGTGCAAGCTCACTAAAATGTGTCTAATAGCATAATATCTGCCCTAGTTAATGGGATTAGCATCTCTACAGGGGATTGTTTAACAAACTATATTTGGAGCAACTATGTTGCACATGCCAAGGCTCACATGTGAATCTTTAAGAGATTAAAGTCCTCGTCACACTAGATAATGGCCCTTATAACAATGGACATGGGCTCTTTCCACTAACTCTTACAATCAGCAAATCAGCTGATGACTCATTTTTAAAGTTCCAAATACCCAGGATGCAGAACAAGTTCAGTTTCTATATAAAGGAAAAAGTTACATAATGGTGACTTTCCCTTGGAAGGGCAAAATTTAAAGGTTAGCCTTTTACGTGGAAAAATTGACAAATGCAGAAAGAAAGGCACTATGTTAGTTTACATGGGAACAGAGGTTCAGTTTGAGGCAAGAGCAATTTTATCATTAGCACATATGCTTTAGTCTCAAAATTAGCAGATCTTTTTTTTTTTTTTTTTCCTGATTCCTACATAGGGACACTAATCTCTAATCCCTGGCTGTACATTGACTCCAGTAGGAAATTGCAAGTACCTGGAAAAAGCCAGCAAATCTCAGCCAGATAAGTCTCAAAAAACTAACATTCAAAGACATAAGCACGTTCTTCACCAGAATTCAGCAATATAGGTCTCCTATTCCACTCTTTAGATTTTCACAAAACATATCTATATTTCTGTTGAAACATTGCACCCCCAAAGCTAAAAGTGAGATGAGGAACCCTAAAAACAGGTGGTTTCTCTGAAACTATGCAATTTCATCCATCCTTTCCTCAAGACCAAAATTCTTCTTACCAACTTTCCTAGACTCTCCTGGTTTCTGTATTCTTTATAGGAAGCTTTGTTCAAGTCTTGTTTGAAAATATCCGTATGCGCTCAAAACCATGTTCTCCCTCTCCTCCCTGTGTCGTCCTACTCACCCTGAGGAGATTAATCCAATGCTCTCCTCTTGCATGTGCCTGCGACACCACTCTTAATGTTCTAAACCCTTGACTTTCATTCCAGTTCAGTGAAACACATGAGCAATACAAAGAAAACTTTGCGTCTTCTACCATCATATTCAACAGCATCTAAGTTTCTGCATCTGTGTCCTGTGCTTCTTGCCTTTTATTATGAATGGATTAATTCAGATCCACCTTTCCATTTAAAGAAATTAAAAACTTATTTAGGAATATAACCTTGAAAATATAACCAAATTTTAAATTACTCCATATATATATATATATATATATATATATATATATATATATATATTTTTTTTTTTTTTTTTTTTTTACTTCACACATTCTCATATTTAGCCAAGGAAAATACTCCAGAAAGTGAGTTCTCCTCAACATCCCTAGTTTTCTTTTCACTTGATCAGTCCGATCAACACAAAACGAAGCTCTCATCTTTAAAATGTCTCTGCAGTGACAGACATCCCATTATTTTCCAGTGACTGTCCTGGATCTTTTCTCTTGATAAGATATTTCCCAGAAAGAGTTGTTCTTGTTCTCTGACTCTACCTCCTGTCTTACTATTCCCGTTAAAATTCAATTTGTTCCAGTTAGACACTATCACTCTACCACCCCTCAAAGTGATTAGGATATATGACCCTATTTAGAATCAATATTTACTCCCAATTTAACACAAGTTTATTTTCTTTTTTGGCATATCAAGCACACACATAGTTTGGAGGAGGCAGAGTACAGTGTGTACAGTTTGCATCTAAACAAGATATTAGAGTGAGTAGAAAGAATAAAGAAAAGAAAGATGTCCGAAAAGACCCAAGTGATAGCAAGTATAAGAAGAAGAAAGTGAATGGAATTGGCCACCGGAGGGACCATTAATCAGCCCCTGCTCATTTCTGAGACTAAATCTGAACTAGGAGAATGGAAATCAGCATCATTTTCCCGTCGTGTGTGTGTGTGTGTGTGTGTGTGTGTCTGTGTGTGTTATGGCCGGCCCAACCTGCCCTGATGGCGGAGTTAGTGCAACACGTGGTGCTGGGGATCGAACGGTAGTCCCTGCAGTTGCCTAAGCTTTCCTAAGCAGGAGCTTTAGACCCCTGAGCCATCTTGCCAGCCCCTCCCCTACATATCTTCATCAGCAATAACATCAACCTATTTTTCCATTCTTGCATTTAAACAACACTGGGACTAAGAAAAACAGCCAAATTCAATCTGTCCCTGGATATTGACTTGAGCGATCAGAAGCACATTTATCCAGATCAATTTTAAGACTTAGTTTGTTTTGTTCAATTAAATATCATGTCATAAACTATAGGTGGGCCCAAACAGCTTCTTTCCTTTTAAGATTAATCTTAAAAGGACACATCTCAGGCCCAAATCCCCATGAGCACATTTTACCCATGCTCTCTTCTTGAGATAATCTCCCTCATTGGGGACAAGGGTAGATTTTGTGGAAAGGTAGACAACAGTTATTGCTGGTGATCTTTTTCAGATGCTGGCAGCCAACACAATGGGAGGGGATATTGCAAGTTTAAAACAGAGAAGTCTCAGGATTTTGTAAAGAAAAGACATTTGGAGAGTTGTTAGAGAAAAAATTGAGAAAATTAGAAGAAATTTGAGTTTCTAGCAATATACAATGCTAATAATAAAGCAAGTTTCAGGTACTTTGAAAAGATTATGAAGGCACAGAGTATTTGCATTGGCCTCTTGCTATAGTAAAATGGCAAAAAATTAACTTTCTAATATTCTATATTAAAATTCTGTAAAAATCCTTCAATTATTAGCCAAATTGCTTTTATTATTTTATCAATCTTACCATTTCTGCAAAGGGCTCAAGGTCAACATAGCATCAAAAGTGATACTTTTGTAAGACTGTCCAAGGCCCTCTTTTTTCACACACACACACACACACACACACACACACACACACACACACTCACATACACAATTCCACCTATATGTAGGTACACAGGGCACTACATTCACAGAAATTATTCCATTAACTTTAATATCAAAACCTCAAGATAATCATCACACAAGGTAAAAGTCAGGACACCAAAATATTACATCTTTGACAGCCAATTTACATGAGTATAAGGCATTCTCTAATGAATAACTGATAATATAAGTCTTTATTTTTTAATAACTGGAGTTAGGAAAGGCACAAAAGGGATCTACCATTTTAAAAATTGTGTTTCACCATTGAAGTATTGATTCTTCTAAACGAAGAACATAAATTACTTTCCAATGCCCAGTGAGCACTTTTAAAGGTAGCAATAATAAAACATAATAAAGACAATGAATAAATACAAGAACAGAATTTCAGAGCAATCACATTTTTGATCCAAATTTAATAAAACTAGCAATTAACAGCAGAATTGTATACACACACACACACACACACACACACACACACACACACACACCAAGAAAATTAGAAATCTAAAAACGAAAGGAAAATAAAACCTTCCTTAATTGTTGACTTGGGGAAATAAAAACATAAATATAAGCAATTTAGAATGTAATTAAAACAGTATGCATAGAAATTAATAAATGCAGCTAAGGGTATTCTTAGAGGAAAATTAAAATCATCTCTTTTATAGCACTTAAAAGAAAATTTATAGAGGAAATATATTAACTGTTCAGCTCAAAACAAAAAATATAAAGGTATAAGCACATGTTAATATAGCACAAAAAAGCAATATAATTGATGAATAAAGGAACTCATTCTTGGAAGAGAATGATGGGCACAGACATCTGTGAACCTGACCAATAGCTACAGTTGGACACCCATAAGTTGGCCCCTTGTCCAGAGCCTCTAAGTAACTAAGAATATTGGAAAATAATGAGAAAAACTATGTCATGAGATCTTCCCTTCCAAATTTCTCTGAAGTAGAGGCTTTTTCTCCCAAAAGAGGGAAGGAAATGTGGAGAATGAACTGTGTGTCTCTCATTCCGTTATATTCAACCATAAATCTGTCTTTATACTCTTACAAAAGTTAGCTGAGTCTTCACTCTCATTTGAAAGCAAGCCTCTTTCTGGTTATGTTCCATAGACAACATGAAAGCTATGCATACCTTGCAGAATTAGGGGAAAAAAATTCTTTTCTGGATGAACTTAAAATTTTAAATTTTAAGTTTTAAATAACAATATGTATTATTGCTATAGGCATACTTTGTACTGAAAAAGATATAAGCCTTGGTATAAGATGATAAAACCTAACTTCACCTCAATCATAAAAGTAACGAGAAATTACAGTGATAAAGCACTAGCTTGAGAAGAGGACTCATACAAGCACACTATAAGCACATGTGTCACAAGCTCATTACTCTGTAAAATTAATAGGCACTCATAATTTTCAAAATTTCTGTGATGCAATGAAAAGAATGACAATTAAATTACTCCTAATTCTGTATCTGTTAAAAAAAAATCAAGCATTACATGTATTTTAAAATGAAACTCTACTAATTTCTACTCTTTTCCTTTTTAAGTTTATTGGTACAACTTAGGTATACATCCTGACCATACTCATTGTAGGTAATGTATATGGAAAGGTCTACAGGGTGTTCAGGGTCTCACTACTAGATCGGACTCATAGTGATCTTCCTGTTTACAGCCTCCTAAGAGCTGGGATTGGAGGAGTGTGCTACCATCCCAGTCTCAATTGCTGTCTCAGTGAGCTCCAGGGCCATGGCTGGCACAGCAAGCCTGGGGATTGAACCCCCATTCCCTGCAC
This sequence comes from Myocastor coypus, assembly GCA_004027025.1. Taxonomy (NCBI): domain Eukaryota; kingdom Metazoa; phylum Chordata; class Mammalia; order Rodentia; family Myocastoridae; genus Myocastor; species Myocastor coypus. The sequence goes on from PVJA010022044.1 coordinate 23,333, forward strand.
CTGCTTGCAGACACTTTAATCTGCTGGGCTACTTGGAGGGTGCTTTCACATATATTTTAAAATGAAACTCTGCCCATCAGTTTTTATTCTCTTCTTTACCAGTCTTTATCATCCTGTCCAACAAGACATTGGATATACATAGTACTTTTAATAAGATGTGAAAGTTGCACAAATTCAAAAGGGAATCATAAACAGATCATCAAAATATCCCCACCATAATTATCTGCAACTTACCCTAATTCTCTGTATAAAGAAAAAATGATTATTTCTGGAATCACATAATCATACTACTATATATAACTTTATGCAAGTAATATAATAATTAACTGTTGGAACCAGCGTATTTCTTCATCTTAAAACATGTGAATAAAAAAGCCACATCATATAGAGTTTCTGTCTTATCATTGTTGTATTATCATGGATTTCAAATAGATGGATGTCATGTGGAATGTTTCAGTTATAATTTTTGGTACTACAAAGCTGTATTTAAAGCAAATTAATTTAAAGCATACTGCATCTGACTGACAACATATATAAATTCCTACAATGTGATAGTGGTTATTGATATAGGGGTTCTGTTATTGTGTCCACAGATTAATTTTCTGCAGGTGAATTTACATAAACCTAAGACTTCTTGTTTCTACAACCTTTGCGGAATGGTTTGCACTCCTGTCACTTGGTCAAAATCCCCAATGCTCACTGAATAAAAGAGAGGTCTGACTGACTTATAGATAGCATCAGCCCACATTCTGATGGCTCCCAAACAGAAAATCTTAATGACCAGGCCACCCTGGAGATTTTCTCTTAGAGAAAAGTCTTTCGAAGGACTGTACCCTTCTGCAACCTTGGCCCTGTGATGGGTGGCTATTTCTTGAAAAGTCCTCAGGGGATCTTTCTTATTGTCAAATGCAGAAGTACTTGGCTTAATTGTAATGGTAGCAATATTTTGGCAACCTTGAGTTCCTTGGTCCCAATTTTTTAGAGATTTCCTTTCTGACCACTCTGCAAAATTCTTACATGGTTTTGCTTTTGCTTCTGGTCATCACTTTAGATCTGGCTAAAAGTAGTCCATAGTACCAATACCCCTGCCTTAATGTTGGGCTGCTTTGAAATTTATTCTGCCAGATTAGTTGTCCTATCTTCTCTAAATTCAGCCTCCTACAAAATTCAAAGACATCAACAGAACAGAGATAAATTCTTTGACAGACTGAAACATACACAATTTCTAGTCCAGTTTCCGATAAAGTCCTCATTCTAAATGAAATTTCAGAAGCCTGGCATTGAATGTACATACTCCTATTAGCATTCTACTCTTCTGCCCTCAGAATGATTGCCTGTCACTGTTCACGTCCTTCTACAGTTCCTGCAGTGTACACCTTGCAATCTTTCTAAAATCCTACCACAAAACACTTCCAAAGGCTTCTGGAACACATGGTGAGACACAGTTACAGTGATGTCCCCTCTTCTCTCCTACTGATTTTCTGAATTAATCATTTTCCCCTTGGTGGATTAAAATAACCCAATACTCACAAATTTGAGGAGGGCAGGCTTATATGGCTTATCACTTGAGAGGGCTAAATCCATGCTCAAAGACAGGAATGACATAGCAGAAGCACCAGTCAGAGAAAACACTCAAACTCCTAGAAGTTTAAAAGCAAAAGAGAAGAGCCAGAGAGAGAGGAAGGTGCTGGGGACAAGAATACACCTTTGGGGCCAGGGAGAGACCTCTGTAGAATAAGTACTTGCCTGGCAAGCACAAAGTCCTGAGTTCAATCCCCGCTACCTCAAAAAAAAAAAAGCATCTTTAAGGCCATGTGTCCAGTGACCAACTGCATTCATCTGGGCCCCACCTCTTAACGTGTTCATATCTGAACTCGTCAATGAATTAATCAGCTAGTAAGTGAAGATTCAATGGCATTCTAAAATTCTCACTTCAATTACATCACAGTGTAGAATTCATTTAAAACTGAAATCAACATCTTTTTAATTTCGCTAATCTAAGTGGAAAATATTCACTTTTCATTAGCCTTAACTTAGATTTCTCCTCCCATAAGCCTTACTAAGTTTATAAGACATTTGCTGTGTGAGCTCTTCAGAATCCTATTGCATTCCATGCCTTACACTGATTCACAGAATGTTATGATTTGTTTTAGAGTTATTAATCTATTTATTCTTTTTGTTATTTATCTGTTTTCTTCTTGTGATGATTTTTCTTTGCATGTACATTTTTGAAATAGCCTATGTAATTAAAGTACTCATTATTTTAGAACATTTGTGTTGGGTATAACACTTCAAACAAAAATTTCCACTCAGTTTATGAAATATTACCAGAAAGTACTTATTTAATATTTTATGACCTATGCAATGTTAGTTCTTACTCAAGTGAATGATGATACTACAAGGATGCGATTTTATCTTTATTTTCTAGAGAACAAAGCAGTTCTATCAATAGCATATAATAAATATCCATCTTTCCTGTATGAATTTTCTATTTTACCTTTATTGTATATTTAGGGTCCACTTTAGAACCTTATATACTATTCCAATCTAACTACAACCTGGATAGCCATATGGCACTTCTATTTTTCAAAACATATGTTAGGGGTGTAAGAGGTCTTCTCATGTGACAGAAATAGTCTACCTGAAATTTCAGAATATCACTTTTACTGTTAAATTATTTTGTACAGTTTTATAACTAATTTATTTTATTTTAAAATTATCCTGTTGGTGTCTTGAGAGAGTTGCTATCATTTACTATTATTATTATTATTATTATTATTATTATTATTATTATCATTGCCTACTCAGCCTGCCCTGGGGGTGGGGCTGGCACAGCATGTGGTGCCAGGGATTGGATCATGGCTCCTGTGGTTGTTTAAGCTTGCTTAAGCAGGTGCTTTAGGCCACTGAGCCAGCTCACTGGCCCCTTTTGGGATCTTTGTTGATGTTATACCTTCTTAATATGTATATTACAAGACCTACTAATGTCCACAATGTGATAGTATTTTTATAATTTATTATACTCATTGTTTCTTAGATGAAACACAGATGTATGTGTATGTGTTTGTCAAGAGTTCCTTATGCTCCAATGAAAAGCAAATAAAACATTTGGACACTAAATAGAGAGATATAAATCACTAATAAATACTTTAAAAGAGTAAAAGTCATAAGATGTTACTATAGCATTAGTTATGACATTAGGTGACCAGATAGTGTGCTACTGTAACATTGTATTTTTATAAATGTTTATTATTTTATAAAATTTTCAAAGAAGAGATTTGTTCATACATCACAAAGCAAGATTTTACCTCTCTAGTGAATCTTCAAATGCCTAAAATTCAAGCATGAGCAATGACCCATAATTTCAATTATAGTAATTTGCCAGGTAAAAATAAAATATATACAAAGTCTATACACACAGATTTTAGTATATGAAAGGATACACTCACACAAAATAGGTATGGCATATCCTAACTGAATAAAAGAAAATCAGTGTAACAAATTGGAAACTACTTAGATTTCTCAGTGAATTGGGGTTTATTTATGAGATGGAAATACACACACCTAAATCATTTCTTTTTAAAATATTCAATGGCTTTGAAAAATGTTCCTAGAAAAACTTTATATATCAAAACTTGAGAATACAAAATTTTATGGATGGTATGATCACAGGATTGTAATAAAAGGACATGTTTTTAAAAATCATACACATGCATACCGACATTTGTACAGAAATTTCTCAAGATTATTCCACTCATATTTACATTTATATTTCTATATTTTCAGCATCTTTGAGCACAAGATATCATAAATAATATATATTACTTGGAGTCAAAGTAATTATACTTTGATGCTTACAGTTGAGCAATTACTGTATCACACTATATAATATGTAATTATTGTGTTATGTACCTTAGCATGCTTATAAATTTTCATGAATTATGGATATTTCTTCCAATTTACATATTACTTGTGTCTATTGTTAAAATTTTTTGAGTCTACATCACTGATTCCTTATTCACATATATCTAAGTATATGTCAATATCTAATCTCTGTAGGATCCTACTTTGATTATTTTCATGCAGGCAGAGATTCACTGTGATGTTAACAAAGCCCGGGTTTGATAGCCTGTGCACCTACATGAAACTCTCCGAGGCTACAGAAGGTGGCTACTAAAGTGCTATGATGTTGATAAGCCTCAAAAGGAAGATAATGAGTCATCAGTTCAGACTACTGTTTCTCTCCACGCAGTGATAGCCTTCTGTCATACTCAAAGTGGATTTGCCTATTTGGATGTAGAGTTAAAGATACATTTGTCTAAGGTATAATAGAATATAGTTACATGAATTATGTGGCTACTGTTACTTCCTTGTCTAATATAGTCACTATAGCAGCCTAATGTAGGAAAGGCTTCCAGAGTTGATATACTATGCGCAGAGCAAAGTGATCTGAATATTGAATTGCATAGTGTCAGATGGTTCCAGAAGGTTGTAAGTAATCATGGAAAACAAAATAGGTGTTTTCAGGACCTGCCAGATAGCTCAGATGAATAAAGCACCTGCTTAACTAGGCGTAGGGACTGGGAGTCAAACCCTGGTGAGCTGCATTGGCCCTGCCCCAGGGGGCGCTCTGAGAGGGTGACTGAGACTGGGCATGGTGGCACACACCTGTAATCCTAGTGCTTGGGTGCTTGGGAGGCTGAAAACAGGAGGATCACTATGAGTCTGATCTACGTAGTGAAACCTTACAGATTCTGTACTAAAATACATAAAAAATGGACATTTTTCCATTTTGTGAAAAAAGTGATATAGATCTTACAGAAAAGCAATAGAAATAGGATATAATTTCTGCTAATTTTACACTACTTTGAAAATGTCACATGCCACTGATTTATAAACTTCTATGTATTATCAATCAGAATTTAATTTTTAATCAAGTATGATGAGAACAGATTGCATTATGTTCCTATCATCTACATAGAAAACAACATTAACAGCTGCTGTCAGTTGAAGAAGCCAAAAAGAGTGCTATAAGCAGAAATGTCAGATGAACAAAAATTGTAGGCATATATTAGACAGTGAATAAAAATTTTGAACCTGGATATTGACATATAATATTGTTGAATTTAATGTTTTAAATTTTACTGTAATTCCTTCACACTTTTAAATAATTTGTTTCAAAAAATAGTTTACCATTGAACCAAATTTTGAATGTAATCTTGTGAATTTTTTTTCCTTAAAAAAGAGAACTCAAGTTTATATGACACACAAGTGAAAAACTGAATTTAAGGACCAGCCAGACAGTTCAGCAGACTAAAGTCCTTGTTTAGGTAGAGCACTGTGGCCAGGATTCAATCCCCAGCATGCTATACTGGACTGACCCTCAGGGTGCACTGAGAGGGTGACTGAGACTGGGCATGGTGGCTGATGCCTATAAAGCCAGCACTTGGGAGCATGAAAACAGGAGAATCACCGAGAGTCAGATCTACACAGTGACACCCTGTACGCCCTGAACTAAATACATAAAAAACTGGGTTTGCCTATTACATATACACAAATATATAAGAGAAGAAAGAGATGGCAGAATGCATATCAACATCTTATAAATGATCATCATTTTATGAATTTTAGTAGATTGATACTTTAAAATGCATTATGAAAGGCTTTCAGGTTCTATTTTATACAATTCTTAAATGAGGTCCAGAAGTGACTTATCCTTAAATCTAAGCTGAATTTTAGCATCTTAAATATAACATGTTGTATTTCTATGGTTAATTTAACTTTTTTCTATTATTTTATACTTTGTACTTTTTCTTCACTTTCATTTCATAAATGGTCTTTACATTAATTAAGTATATATATTATTTGTTCTATCATTTGTATTTTCTCCTCTTTCAAAATTGTGGAGTTCAGTTGAACTATAGAATGTTTTATTATTTAAAAACCCTTTTGGTATTTGTACATTATTTATTATAACTAGTTGATTTGGAACTAAGAGTAAGTAGAAAGGGAGACAGCTCTACAGAACCCGATGAGATTTTAAAAAGGAAAGCAATCAAAAAACAAACATAACCACCATTGGAGGGAACAGCTGAAATGCCTTGTACAAAAATAGATGAAAGGGAGTCACCCTATTCCTTTTCTTTATCCTTCAGTACAGACATTTTAGGGACACCAATTTATTACACAGAGGTCTCTGTCTGACAGCATTAGACAATATATGCTGAAGCCATAAAATTACAAAGACGTCAGTTATATAGCATATCCTACAACAAATACCTGTACCTATGAAGAAAATCTAGGAACTCTGCCACTATGCATCTCCAAGGGCCTGACAACAATGACCCCTACTGATTAGACTCCTGGTGCTGAAAAGATTTCATGGCCACCTGCTAACACGTTAGAGTTCAAGAAGCATGTCTGCCCTTAGGAAAGCCTACAACCTTCAATTGCTATTTAAGACTCTTCAGTCTAAATCAAGTTTGAGAAACTCAGGGTGTTGAGAAGGAACTACCCAAATTATGAATATCCATATACCAAATTTAAAAACATTCTGAATGACTTAAGGTTCTGAAGTCATCACTCAAAATATGGGAAATTAGACTAAGACAGTAAATAGTTAAGATGTTGAGAAATCCCACTCTCCTTTCTCATCTTTGGGTATTTGGTTTATAGACAGTCATTTGGGCAGATCAGAAAGGTCTGTGCTGATGCCATTCCATTTTTCTTTTCTTTTTAGAGCAGCAGTACTCCAAAGCTACTCTCTGCCAGACCCTTGTAATTGGCAAAGACTTGGTTAAAGGCATTATTCATTTGCTCTCTGCTCATCATGTCATGGATTGTAGCAAATAGGGACTGTGGGTTAGATTCATTTATTTATGTGTATCCACTCACTCTCTTATCAAACATTTGTGAAATACCTGCTGTTTTTCAGGTACCAATGCTAAGCAAATAGTCATGCATAAGGATTCGGCGCCTGCCTCTAAATGCTTTATAATTAGGGGCATAAATACAGAAACAGACCAGGACAGTAAAATATCATATCAGCTCTGAATGAGAAATAAACAGAACATTACAAAAACATCACTGACTGTTTAGCGATGTCTGTAGAGAGCATGGGCTCTGCAGAATGTTGGAAAGTTTCCTCAAGCAAGGAGAGTAATGCTGGAGAAACCAGGTGTGAGGGATTTTTCTCATTTGCAGACCATTTTGAAGGAGTTTCACAAGTGAGCTTAAATAATATTCTCCAGGTGTTTATGTTGCAGTGTATATGATTTAATTGTTAATGACGTCATTAAAGATCAACTTTATACTTAAAAAGTAACTATGTGGTAAAATAGAAAATTATTTAGGGGCAAGATATAGATCATACCTTACTGGATCTATGATCATGCCATTTCTTAATTTGTCCATCCCAATGTTCCTTCTCACTCATCTCCCATGCTGCTTCCTTTCACGAAGCATTTATAGCTCATCCCAAAATGAGCAACCCCAGATAAACTTTTTACATTTGTTTTACGTCTCGTTTTTTCAATCTTCTAAAACAGCTTACCAAACCCTTGCCTATGTACTCAAAACATATTGCTGGAAGAACTAATTAGCACATAAGGTAATGCCAGGCTTTGTTAAATAATGGTGTTCATTGGTGTATAGTCTTTATGGAATTGGGAGGCTGACTGAAGAAGTCAGGATGATATGCGAAATGAAACAACGAAGCAGAGACGTGAGGAGCTGATGGTAATGCGGAGGTGAGAGGGCCCTGCTGAAGCTGTCAAAAAAGATCTCACTCCCATGATCCCCTTGGAGCACCTCCAAGACCACAAGGATTCAGCTTTAAACGTATTCTTACATTGAAGCACCCTGAAAATTTATTGTATGTGTGTGTGTGGGGGTGGGTACAATGACTTGCAGAGATCTTGAGAGAGCAGGTTTCTTTGTCACTAATCCACAGGCACTAGTGACAAAGAGAATATTAAAAGACTCAGCTGGCCAAGATCCAGAAGGAAGTAAGCAGGCTGAAAAGATAAGGCAAGTAGTTAATCTTCTGGAAGGTACTGCAGGTGGAGACAATTTTGCTCACCCAGCTCCCGGACTCAAGTCTACTTTTGTTTAATTTGTTATCTGAGCCAAAGGGAAATCTATGCTTTGACATTGAATCACAAAGCAAGGAAGGCTTGGGCTGGGAAGTAAGGTCAGTGAATGTGAAAGAGGAAGCCCTTAGTCAAATTTTATGCCACAAATGAAATCTGAGAAAAATTTGGCCCTGAGTATAAATGGCTCTGGGCACATTTATTATTGCTTGAGGAAAAGAGACACCAATGAATTGGCAATGAGCCTCATTATTACAAAGCAATCTTTTTTATCATCATTCAATGATGATTCTAGATGAGTATCACAGCCAGAAAATTGTACTTATTGCAGAAAATTGCATTATGTGTATTACCATAAAGATGACATCTCAACTGTCAAAAACATTAAGTACTATCTAGGTAGACAGCATAGCTTCTACAGAATTCTCAACTGATTGAATGTTTTACATTCATTCTCTGATGTTCCATTATATGGCCTGATATAAGCAAATGTAGTATTTTAATAGAACACGCATTTTATGAACTTCAGGGCAACCTCAGTTTTTGTGATCTTCTAAAATATAGCTTACATGATTTTTATGATGACACTGTCAAAATAATCTCATGAACTTTGTTAACATTTTTGTTTTAGCATACAGAGATTAGAATTTTTCCTATATGAAGCCACTGATGAAGACATGATTTTGTTACTTACTCTAATAACTGAGATTCCAACAGTAGTTTTCTGGGTTCAGCTAGAAATAATGATTTCTTATTCTGAAATTTTATTTAAGCAATGTTTTCTTCTCAGCATCTATGGAGGAGTGTGGTTGTAAAGTCACATGGGTACAGCTAACAATAAAATCTAAAACCAAAAATAAAAGAGGATGGACCAATGGACCATCAAAAACTAGAAACCAGGTCACTGAGCTTTGTTGACTCTAAGGTTTGGCCTCTGCTGTGGCTCCTCAATTCACAAACTTAATTTGTTCCATTCTTCTGGGAGAGATGGTCACTTTCATGTTTGTGGAGGAAAAAAAAAAAAAAAACCTGCTCGTGTTCATTTCCCCATGCAGAGTTCACAAATGGAAGCAAGACGTTGCCAAATGCTTCAGTGTTCATGAACAGCAACTCTGGAATACCAAGGCATTCCTGTACAGTGGCACACAGGCAATTCTCTTACTTACCATTAATGTCTTTCCCACACATGCTCAGCAGAGGTCTACTTACCATAACCTCAGCATGTATGAGAGTTATTAACAACTTCTCTGTGCAAGTTCTGGTAGCTGAAACATGAGGATAACTATTGAAAGAATCCTGGAGAAGACAGGTGGGAAGTGCCAGGCTCTATGTTAGTACATATTTATCATTTAAAGCAGTTGACCTATGGTCCTGTCATTGAAGTTGTTTACTAACAATATATGAGAGAGCAAGTTTCTCCGCATCTTTGCCTGCATTTGCTATTGTCAGTATTTCTTTTATTTTACTCATCTTGACAGAATGAATAATCATAGAACATAACGATTTAAATTTGCATATCTCCAAAGCAATCAATGCAGAATATATTTTCAGTGTTTATTTGGCCCTTGTCTTAGGTGCTCCTCTCTCATTACAGAGACAAAATACCTGGCACTAAAAGGTAAAGGAGCAAAGGCTTATCGAGTTCACATTTTGTGAACATGTCGTTCCATAACCATATGGCTCCAAAGTGGGGGGATGGGTGGTCCATGACAGAGAGACGCCCGTTCACAGAGGATGGGGCTTAGAGGACAGCAAAAGCAGAGAGAACAAATGTGGAGACAAGCCTCTTGCTGTCACTTTTATTTTATTTGGAACTGTTGAGATTAGGGGAGGTACTAATATAAACAGGTAATCCATCAATCACCCACCCTTAATCCCAGCATTTATAATCCCAGCATTGGACTAGGAATCAATCCCAAATTTTAGATCCAACAGCCTTTGAAAAAACAATATGAAATTGCATGAGAACCCAGCCATGATGGCACAGGTCTGTAATTCCAACACTTGGGATGTTGAGACAGGAGGATTGCTATGAGTTCAAGATCATCCTGGGTTACAAAGTGAGCTCAAGGCTGGCCTGAACTGCATAGAGAGGCCTTGATTCAAAAAGGAAAAGAAAGAAAGAAAGAGAGAGAGAGAGAGAGAGAGAGAGAGAGAGAGACAGAGACAGAGACAGAGACAGAGAAAGAGAAGCGCATAAGGCTTTGGGGAGACTTTCAGCCACAAACGATAACAGCCTTCATATACCTTCCTTAACGAGATATTCATTTAAGTAAATACCCTCTTCAAATGGATGTTTTTTTAACAGTTGAACAAGAGACCTTTTTTTTTTTTTTTTCAGTACTGAGGATTGAACTGAGGACCCTGCACTTTCCAGACAAGCGACTATTCTACTGAGTTATTTCCCTAGCCCCCAAAGACCTCTTTTCATACTTGTATACAAGTTCTTTGCCTAGTACCAGTTACTAGGAATGCTTTCATTTTTCGTTTCATCTTTTTCGCAAGGTCATTATGAATACAAGTTCTTCTTAAAAGTATATACCTCAACTCCAGTTTGTGTTTTTCATTTTCATTTTTTTTCTTTTTTTCCATTGTTCATTTTTATTTCACTGGGTCATGTTTTAGGCATCATGTGTGAAGACAGATGTCTTTGCCTACTCCTGAGCAATGAATAACTGACATCACTTTCCATTTTCTCTTAGTCGAGCATTCATACAGCTGCTCCATTTCCTCTCACCTACTTTGCCTTTCCCTGATTTATCTCCTTTCTTTTCTGCTAAGCTCTGCATCAGGTAATAGACAATGCATCCAGTTTGGGCAACAGGTTTGCTGCCACATGAGTATGATTCACACTCAGTCTCCCTGTGGGCTCGGTCTGTGCCTTGGCCCGGTTATCTTGATGCCCACTCAGACTGGCTTCTTGGTGACTTTCCTTCTCTAACTGGTATGAAGCAGCCCCATGTGGGCACTCCTGTCTAGACAACAGATAGAGGGGACAGTTTCCTCTCACATCATATGTGAGTGTGAATAAACAAGATATTATGCTGCACAGGAAGTAAAAGCCTCGGCAAGCATAGTTCAAAATAAAGTATCTTTTCATAAGGCAGACAGAGAAGAAAAGGAAACAAGTCAACAGCTCAAACAGAAAAAAAAAAAACACAGAAGCGTGTGAAAATGATATATGATACAACAGTACTGATGTGGACTAAAGTTTTCCACTTTTATCCAAGGAAAGAAATAGAGATAATAGTAATTATCATGTCTTACTGTTAGATTCACCAATATTTAGATATATGAAAAACTGAAAAAGCACCCTCCCACAAATTAAAAGACCTAACCAAAATGAGCAACTAAAATTTCAAGTAATTATTTCTTAGAAGCAATAGCCCAAATGGGAAGAAGAAGAAGAAGGAGGAGGAGGAGGAG
>PVJA010022045.1:0-34786 GCA_004027025.1 Myocastor coypus
GGGGATGGGCAGGAGTGGAGCCTCACTCTCAGTCAATTTCCACTAAACCTCATGGTCTTCAAAGATAAAGGATGAAAGTCTGAGGGAAAACATATTTTAGGCTTCGCTGACACAAATGTGGAGTTTCCTCCTCTGGGATGTGAGTGAGTGCTCCCTTCAGTCAGGGGCTATGAGGCAGACTGCTTCAGGGCAGGAGCCAGTTGTGTAGAACTGGGGACCCCTGTAGCTGAGATCAGGCCCTCACAGAGGGGCTGGCAAAGGAACTTCAGGGCCGCTCCTGTTTTCTTGAGGTTAGAAACCTGTACCGATTAGACAGGGGAGAAGTAAGCCCCCTGCCCATCTCATCCTGCCTTCCCACTTTCCTTTCTGTTCCATCTTTCGGCAGACCTGCTGAGTACAAGCCTGCTTTCTTTAGGCCGCAGGCTAGCAAGAAAACAGAGTCATCGTCTGAGTGAGCGGCTCTGTGTCCAGGTCCTGTCTCCTCACACCCATCCTCCCAGGCAGTGCAGGACGGCATTCACCTGTAGGCTGCTGGCGTGGGCTCAGGGTGTTTGAGACTTGGAGAGCCTGTGGCTTAGCCAGCGTGGCTTGCTTAAGGCTGTGGGAGTCTCTGTCTGGTTGGGTTCTGTTGCCAAGTGTCGGGCCTTGAGGCCTTACAAGCAATTGGAGTTTATTTCTCACAGTTCCACAGGCTGGAAAGTTCAAGGTCAAGACATAGCAGGCGGGAGCCTGGGTTCTACCATCTGTGTGCTCCACAGGAAGAATGGGGACACTGTCAGTGTTTCCTTTGTAGGGACCTGGCCAGTCCAGAAGGGCAGTACCCCTTTCTCACACACAGGCTCTACCTCCTGCGGCCTTGCGCTGGTGACCAGTTTCAGAAAGTGACCCAGGGAGGGCAGGAGGCTCAGTGTTCAGCTAGGCAGGCATGCAGTCCGCCCTCTGCACTCACAGTTCCTCTTTCTTTGCTCTTGTTCCCTAAGCCGTCTGTACAGCATTGCATCTCATGTCTGGTTAGGTACCGAAAACAGAGAGGCGTCAGGGCACTTGTGAGTAGCAGGGGCCTGAGCACCCACAACCTTGACTCTGTAGGGGGGCTGAGGTGAGGATCCAAGAGCTGACCGCGTGCCCAGGACAGAGCCACTCTCCCAGCCAGTGATCTGAGACAGAACCACAGAGGAAACTACCTGGAGAAATCTGGACCTCTGTGGAGGAGGGGGCTGCAGAAAGCCCATCCCTGCGCCGCGTGGGTTTCGCTGGGCTTGGCTTCTCGACCGGAAAAGCTTCAAGAACAAAGTAACTCCCAAACATTTTTAATACCTAAAATCTACTTTTCCAAGCAAAATACCCTTCTGAACCTTGATCCAACAGATTCAACTACATCGTGCTGTGCCTGCCCTGTGGCTGTGTTCCCAGAGCCCGCAGCGCGGTTCTGGCCCTCTCTCCAGCTTCCCTTGGGCCTGCGTGCATCCCCAGTCTGCCGCAGGCTCAGTGTGAAGGCCCGGACCCCTTCCTGGCCTGACAGGTGTGTTCCTCATGGTGGCCACACACCGGTCAGCCCACATAGGGATTTTGGCTCCAGAACTCGCTGTTTTGGGGAAGGACACCGAGGGCAGAAAGGTCAAACAACTTCCTTGGGATTATTCTGGTGAGGTAAAACAATTCTGTTTGGCAGGCTGGATCCAAATTATATTGGGGGACCTGGCTTTTTGTACCAACGGTGGCTGCCTCCTGCTGGATGAGAACTCTGAGAAAAGAGTTTTAAATGGACCCCGGGTTGTTGATGGAGATCATAGCACTAAAATCCTGCAGACCATTTTAATTTTAAGATGAGAAACCACTAGAGAGACTTGGAAACAAATAGTGTCTTCCTGACATCTGGTGAGAAGATGACGCAAATAGACTTTCTCGCCCTTGAGAAGACAGTGTGCTTGTATAGGCAGCTGAAAATGAACAGGCCTGCCTTGAAACCTGGGTTCGTTATCTGCATCAATTACAGCCAGGGCTCCGCCTCTTAGTTTCTTCACCCATCAGCAAAGAGATAGCGATAGATTACCAATGTCTTATAATGTAAAATGCTTTAAAGCCAGGCATGCTAGCACACACCTATAGTGTAACACTCCGAGAAGCTGAGGCAGGACCATCAAAAGTCCAATCCCACCTTGGTGAATCAGAGACTCAGCAGACACCGCCTCAAAATAAAAAAAAATTAAAATGCACAAGGATTAGCTCAGTGTGAAGGCCTTGGGTTCAGTCTTTAGTACCAGGAAAATTTTAAAACAGAAGATGCCTGATACTAAGTGATAATTCATTGAGTATGAATGATTTATACATTGTTTAAGTTTCTGTTACAAAGCCGACAGTTTCATGGGCTATAAAAGAACCAAAGGCATCTTGCCAGATATTAACACAAGCAAACCCTAAGCGGTGGAAGCTGCTTTCTGGGCTGCAGAAGGACAGCTGATGCTGTGCGCGTGAGCAGCTGCCGTGCTGTGGTCCTGCTGGGGGAGCCCACTGGCCCTGCACCTGGGGCCGTGCAGGTGGACATCCCACCCCGCCTCTGTGGAGGTGTCAGGTGTGCGTTCTGGCAATCTCATCCCACAGAGGCCCATTGCTTTCAGCAAGATCAGAGCCAGAGCCACTCACCCCGCAGCAGCCAATTTAGCGTAGCACTGGAGGCTGTGCTGGGCCCAAGGACTGAGCCAGCACTTGCTTGGCCATGGAGCACGGCCTATGAGAGCCAAGGCACCCTCACCCTGTTTGCCAAACACCCAGCTCAGCTTCTCCTCCCAGAAGCATGCCTGGATCTGAGTGTGGGGCCACAGCAAACCCCACGGGACGGCACCGTAGATGCGTTTGTCAACTCCTTGCTACGGGTTGAATTACAGGCAGAAACGGTCTTGTATTTGGGAGCAAGTTCAGGCTGCAGGGACGGGACCGCTCTGAGCTATCTGCCTGGTAGCGCTGATACAATCCCAAGGGCCTTTGTAAGAGGAAGGAGAGGGCGGAGGTGTGTTCTGCTGCAGCTCAGGAGGTGCAGGAGGAGCAAGCAGGTGCACTGAGGGTAGGTGCAGAGGCCAGAGAGGAAAGGAACAGATTTCACCCTGGGCCTCAGCTCTGCAGCACATTTTAGCCTTCTGATCACCAGAGATGTGAGAGAATAAATCTGCGCTCAGCCCTGCCTCAGTGGTGACTTGCTAGGGCAGGAGGAGGTGACCACGGCAGAGTCCAGAAGCAACGGCTGCCCCTCGGGGCAGGCAAGCTGACCACCTGTGGCATGTGGACCAGCAGGTTGATGGTGTCTCTGAAGGAAGCGCCTGCTCCTGCTTCTAACACACGCAAGGGCAGCGGCATCGCCCTCACTTGCCTCACTATAGAATGGGGAGGGCTGCACTTGCTTGCCTACGTGGGCAGTGACACTTGTTCAGGGCTGACTCTTTGTTCTGCTTGGGCTCTGACTGCCAGTGTCCTGCCAACATGAGTGCTGACCCTGACACTAGACCCCAGCTCCCCGCGCTGGGTCATCTCTTCTGTGAAGATCTTTTCCGGCACAGTTCGTCTGTGGAAGAACTCGAATTTGTGGTGGGCCAGGGAGCTGCTGAGCTATGGCTCCAGGTCTGCTTCATCCTGCCCTGTTTCTTACAGCTGGGGAGAGGAGCGAAAGCTTGGGCATGTACTTAAAACTAATTGTATTTCATTCAGTATAATTCGTGTACTTTGCGTAGAAATCAAGTCTTCCTAGACCAGACACTCTTGCTGTGCTGATTATAATGACACTTGAGTCCAAATCAGAAAACTCGGTGAGGAACTAACGGGATGAACAGGGAGGAGAGGCGAAGAAGGCAAACCTGAGAGCAGAGCGGGTAGAAGATGTGAGATGCATTTGTGCTGAAGTAGGGAGAGTTGTGGAGTGAAGATGACCGCGGTTCCTGCGGGGGCCAGGCCTGGGGAAAATGAGGCTCTCCAGAAGGTTTGTCTGCAGCCTAAAATGGAGGCGGCCAGGGCACCTACCAGTCACCTTCCACAGGTTTTCCCTGGTAGACCAGGGTGCCAAGCCAAGGAATGACAGCTAAAACAGCGGCACATTCTTAAGGTGACCTCACCAGGCATGTACTGTGCCAGAATCCAGGCCTCTGCCTACTGCCCGCTCCGGTTCCTGACCAGGTCTGCCTTGAGCTCTGCAGATGTCTGAC
Organism: Myocastor coypus; assembly: GCA_004027025.1. NCBI lineage: Eukaryota > Metazoa > Chordata > Mammalia > Rodentia > Myocastoridae > Myocastor > Myocastor coypus. Next base: position 4,191 of record PVJA010022045.1, read on the forward strand.
TCTCGGGCAGCACCTCCATGTCCTTAGTGGCGACTGGTCTGTCTGACTGCGCTGCTTCTGAGACCCAGACCAAGCCTGTGATCCTAGCCCACAGCCGCAGTCCGACCTGAGCTCTGGCCAAGTCCTACCACACCTAGATGCTGTCTCACCCTTTGAACTTCAGACCTAGGAGGCAAATGGCATTTTCTGTCAAATCAGGAGATTTCTCTCATAATTGATAAATGCTTCATCAAACCCCACTATGACTGGCACCCCCTCATCATGTGGAATGCTCCTTTGTCTTCTTTTCTCGCTCTTTAGAACTTCGAGTCATTCTTGCTGTCTTTGCAAAGAGCATTTGACCTTTACTTTCCAATCAGAAAAGCTAGAGATGGAACTTATGGTGAAGTGTGGATCATAAGCACATGGAATCTCATTCGAGGACAAATTTAATGAACAAGAATCTATAAAACTCAGTGATGGCTAAAATGTTTGCAGGCTGTGCCGTGGTGTATACATCCAATTAATTACAGGAACTCTTTTTAACAGAGATGAAATTGAGGAATAGAATAATGGCCAAATGTGTAACAGCTCAACTGTGCCCATATGTCCATGTTGTGGTCTTCAGTAGAAAACTCAGAAAGGTTCCATAGTGAGAAGAAAAACCCACAGTGATTAAAACTTTAAGTGTGGACAGTTGCTTGTGCTTCCTTCAACAGAGGAGGAAAATGAAAGGGATGGTGAGAGCTGGGCAGGGTGGCGCACGCCGGTAATCCCAGCACTCGGGAGGCTGAGGCAGGAGGATCGGTGCGAGTTCGAGACCAGCCTGGGCTACAGAAGTGAGCTCAAGGCCAGCCTGAACTGCATAGCGAGACCCTGTCTCAAAAAGACAAAAAAAAAAAAAAAAAAAAAAAAAAAAAAAAGAACAATGCCGGGCGTGGCGGCGCATGCCTGTAATCCCAGCACTCGGGAGGCTGAGGCAGGAGGATTGGTGCGAGTTCGAGACCAGCCTGGGCTACAGAAGTGAGCTCAAGGCCAGTCTCAACAGCATAACGAGACCCTGTCTCAAAAAGACAAATAAGAAAGAAAGAAAGAAAGAAAGAAAGGGACAGCGCATCCCGAGAGAGCTGCTGCAGCACTAGCTGTGTTATCCTTTGTGTGATCCGCACTGAACGCCACTTCATCATGCTGAAGCGGAGCTTTACTTGTGGATTTCCTCGGGGGATGGGGACACTCAGCTGTTGTTCGGTTCATTCTGTGAAAAGTGACAGTCCTTTGGCTGCTGGTGGCTTTTCAAGTTCTAGGAAACACTTTCTATCAAAATATTTGAGAAAGAAATTGGACACAAATGAGTCTATCCTTCTCCAAGGGCTTTCCCCACCCTAGGTGTGGGGTTGGAAGATGGGAGCCACCACCCCACCATTCCTGTCCCGTGCAACATAGGACACAGTGGCTTCCCCTAGGACATAACTACCTCCTCAGACAACGTCTAAGGAACTGATTCTGAGAGCAGAAACTCAGGATATGTTCATCTACTCAGCATATTTTCAAATGCTATTGTTTCTGATTAAAAGAATAACATTTAATTCACTCTAGCTCATTCCGACTCATTCTACGTTTGAAGAATAAAGACTATTACCCCAAAGACTGCAATTAGCTGAAGTCCTATGACACTGAAAACTGCTTCTTGCTAAAGTGCTGCGAGTCTCCTCTCTGCCCACCCTGTGCTGGTGCTGGGCAGCAGTGATAGCCTGGACAGACAAGGTCATTGTTTTTGAGGAGTTTGTGTTTTATTTTTATTTTTTAAAATGTATTTAGTACAGAGTGTATAGGGTCTCACTACACAGATCGGATGCGTAGCAATTCTCCTGTTTTTCATCCTTCCGAGGGCTGGGATTACAGTGTGCATGATATCCAGCATGTGTCAGGAGATTCAGCCCAATCTCTAGGCGACTTCCCTGGCTGCCAACGACAGTGCTGTGGAGAGGGGCAGATTCAGGACAGGGATCCAGTGCTCGAGGGGCTCTGTGCCCAGGCTAGGATCTGGACGAGCCAACCTGGCACCCATTTGCACCCTGGCTCTCCTCTTGTGCTGGTTCCTGGAACCTTCCCAGAGCCAGTTGGCCGGGAGTTGCTTCTCGGTCACTCAAATTATAGCATGGAACTCAACCCAGATGCCTGGAAGTCAGGTTTGGGGTAGGCTCTGGGCTTCGGTTGGGCCTGGCACTTCTGCAGAGAAGCCCATACGGACCGTACTTTGGGAGGAGCCGGAAATCACGTAGTGCCAAAGCTGGCACAGAAGGCGGGTAAGGACACAGTGTCCTGTTTTATACACCTATCTTTCTGTTGGGTGGTGCTTGGCAGTGCTCACCTACATTTCTGTCACACGTCACAGACACTCAACAAAGAGGCCTCAGAGCTGCGTCATGAAGCAGCAAGCACACGGATACATCGGGCTGAAGTTAGAGGAGGCTTTGAGAACACTTCGCCGCAATGCATCTTTACTGTACTATGCATTTTTAAATGTAAACATCCACTTCGTATTTCGACTATACACCATGTTTAATAAGACAAAATGAGCCTTCCTCTTTTTCTGTTTTCTTTTCCAGCAGGCTGTTACTTGACAGAAAAACCTTATTTTATATGGCCTAGAAGGTGAAAGACCTGGGGCCAATGAAACAAAAAAAAAGCACATGTGGGTTTCCTGTGGGAACACACTTTACTGTACTTGTGGAAATCTTAAAATGCACTGAGCTCTCAGATGAAGAAGTAGAGGCCATGCCAGGAGATGTGCAAGCTACATCAGGAGGTGGTAGGGATGAGTCAGCCTTCACCTGCTCCCTGGGTGGCGCTGTGGAGGTGTGCCTTTCTGGCTGCGTCGTGTTATAGTGGACCTCTGCGCTAGCACGAAGTCCAGGCTGCATGGAGAGTGGATGGCAGGGGGCTGGGCATGGGGAAGAGGGTCTGGAGTTCTGCTTTGCTCTGCAGACGACCAAATGGGAAGAGACAGAGCGCATCACAGGGATACAAAGGAGTAAAACTGAGGGGAGAGAGAAATGTAGCTGCCCTGGAGAGTGCTGTCCTTCTCAGAGCAGGCCCACTAGTATTTCCTTAAGTCACTTGTCATATGTGAGTATGTATGGCTGGCTATTTTAAACAATAATTTTTAAGCTCCATACAGCATTTGTTTCTGACATCTCTGAATTATGAACTCTTGTGGATTTGTTTTGTCTTGCTGCTGGCTGCCTAGTCCAGATGAGGCTGGACACATACCTGGTTTAGCCTGTGGCTCAGATGAATGGGGCCGGCCCTCTGCAGCCTTCTCTCATGTGGGCAGTCCTGTGTCCAGGGCAGAGGTCCTGGCTCCCTAGCACACTGGGTTCTCCCACCAAATTCTGTGGTCTACTCGAGAGTGGCTTTGTGTCCTGTGGGCTGCTTTGGGCTGTTCTCAGAGTCCTGCAGACAAAGAGGGCAGGCGTGACTGCCCCAGGACCAGTCTGAGGCAGGCAGGGCTTCATACTGGCTACTCAGAAATATCCAGGTGCCCCTGCTTTTCAACTCCCCCGCCCTGTGCCCTAGGCTCAGGCTGGTGCCAGGGAGTCAGTTCATGGCAGTCTTGTGAGTCACGCCAGGACACAGCCACAAAGAAGGAGGAAAGTAACTTTTTCTGGTCAGCGCAGCTTCGTTTCCCTGAAGCAATGCCAAGAGAGCTCTCACACCGTCATGGAGGAAGAGTGGCCAGGAGACTCCTGGTGTGTGAGCTCAGTTCACTCTCTTCTGTCTTAGTCCTCCTGATTGCTTCACAGGGAGCCTGGGAAGGAGTGCGTTGTGCGAGGAAGGGGCTGAGGACTGAGTGGAGTCCCTGCTTTGACTCCAGGCCCCAGGGATCCTTCCTTGCTTGGGAACTGAAGCACGTATTACTCTCAGGGCCGTGTTTGGGGTTGGGGTCCTGGAGTTCAAATAGCTGACACTGTTTCTATGGTACCCTTTGCTAGCTGGACTTCATTGACCGTATTGCTTAGGATCTCTGTGTCTGTCCCCATTTGAGAAGTGGAGATAATCGTAACTATTTCCAGAAGCTGCACTGTGGGTCCCTGTATCCATGCATCCACATGTTCCGGCGAGCACAGAACAGTCCTGCTGTGTTGCCCAGTGCCAGGGCTGAGGGGAACGTTCCCTATCTTGGACTACCTCGGCCACTAACTTTTTAGTGCAACCTTTCTTGTTATCTTTTTCACACAATAAGTCTGATGTCACATTTTCTTCAGAGTAGTCAGGGACTAAACTGTAGGTATGCAAAGCACCTACACAAAGTTCGTGCTCTGTGGCTCCATACATGGCATGAATCTGTGAACCAAACATGAACTTTGATTCATGAGCCTACCAGAGAAAATTTTTTCTTTATCTTTTGTGATGGAGAACAGATTTCCCTCTTTGGATAAGTGGTAAAAGTTGGGAGAAATAATCTTTAAGTGTAAGTGGCACCTAGAGGGCTCAGCCACTTCGCCTGGGGACAGAGCACAGCAGTTTGGCTCATGGCAGGGTTTGCACTTTTCTTAGCTTCCTGCTCATAAAATTGCTCTGCAGCTCTGGGAGTGACTCAGTGAGGACAGTGCTACAGAAGCTGCCCAGGGTGGAGTGGTGGCCCTCAGCATGCAGGCATGTCACCAACTGGACAATCACCTGCTTTTCAGACAGCGAAGTGAGCAAGCCTGGGAGGTGCCGCCCATCCTGAAGCACAGGCTTTCACAGCTCTGCAGCATACACGCCTAACTGCGAGTGGCAAAGACGTATTTTACTTTTTCTCTGAGGTCACAGTCACCAGTGTTCTCTCCAACTCCAGCCTGAGGAGAGCTGAACGCAGTTTCTGTAGGCTCAGAGCTGGGGACATGGGATCTTCCTTGCAGGACCCAGGCAGGCCTTGGGAGGTAGGTGCCACCCGAGTCCCCAAGTGCAGGGGGGAGACACGTCCGGGGATGGCCTGCCTGGTGACAGAGTTCTCTGCTCCTGCAACACAGCCACACAGACTTGTGCTTTCCTTCATTCCCTCTTCAGAGACGGAGAATAAATTGCCGCTCAAGATGGCAGGACAGCAAGGCAGAGCCAGGGCAGACGCCTCCTGCTGCCCAGCTCGCTCCTGCTACAGCCCAGCTCTGCAGACATCTGTGCCGTGAGCAGATCGGCTGCAGGCGCCTCGCTCTTCCCAGATAGTTCAGTGCTCCCCAGCCCTCTCCAAATGTCACTTTCCAGTCCTTCCTGAGCCCTGTGCGACAGCTCCCTGTCAGTGACTCCCCCTCAAGTCTTTTTCTGACAAATCTCAGATACGCAGCAGCTGGCCACCCTTCACGACGCACATGTCTCTGCCACTGCTTGCACAGATTTCTTTTTCCTGTAATTTTTTCCCCGTTTTTTCTCTTCTGTTCTGTGGGGATTCTAGCAGTCTTCACTCCCTCCCCCACCGGTTCTCTCTACCCACAGCCCCTGCTTCGTGCGCATGTGTCCTGTTTACACGCATCCACTGCTCGCAGAGCATCTGCACAGGGTCGAATCATGAATTCTCTCTGAGGGAAGCACCTGGTGCCAAGAGTTACTTTTATGAAAGTCTGAATAGCTTCAAAATCAAATTGTGGTGCACATATAATTTAAAAGCAAAGCCTCCGCACTGCTGTGGAAATTACAGAATGAATGCCGTCAGCCCGGGCCAGCCTCGGGAGCCACCCTCCTTAGGCACTCTAGCCTCGATTTCTGAGCCTGTTTCTAAATGGGCCAGGGGACTTCTGCACCCTGGGCTGCTCTAGTTCCATGTCTGCAGGTCCAATCAACTGCAAACAAGGGGCTCAGGCCACCCCTTGTCCTGTAAGGCAGCTCACTTGGGAATACAGTGTTACACCTGAAGGCAGTCCTCCGAGACTAAGGAAAAGGACTGGTGAATCTAGGAAAGTCCTAAATAAATGCGAATACACGAACAGTTTCATCAGGTATGGCTGGCCGTTCTAGGCAGTGATGACATGGTGAGGAGATAGCTCAACAGTCTAAGCTCCTGCCTGGCAAGTCTGGGGACCCCCACACAATCCCCCACACTGCATGCCATGCGGCCCTGCAGCTGGACATGGTGATGCAGTCTGTGATCCCAGCACTGGGGAGGCTGAGCAGGAGAGTCACAAGTCTGAACTGTGTAGTGAGGCCCTGTACCAAATAAATAAATATTAAACAGTAGCGATAACAGTTGGAGGAAATATGTTTAAAAACTTATATTAATTATTGTACCAATATGAATTCTAAGTAACTACATATATAATCTATGTATACAAAATCATAAAAATACAACATGATACGGTAGGCAACATTTCAGTGATCTTAGAATGAGGGGGATTATTTTAGTTATGATATTCTAATCATAGACAATGATACACGAGCCTTGATTTGAATATTGTCCAATGTGTATAAATGTTGACATATCATATAGTACTCCCTCATACATAGAATTGTTATGTCAATAAAAAAATAGATGAATCTGACGGCATAGATAAAAGTAGGTTGTTTAGAGAAATAGGTATCATAAATAAAGCGAAAACTTAGAGGATTTTTTTACATGGAAAAATGTAAATTGCTCTGTCACACAGTGTTACAGATAAAAAGAGAAAAAGTTTAAAACATAATCAAAGGGCATGACTCAGCATCTCTAAGGAAAAAAATAAAGAAATTTAACTAGCTCTAAAATCTACCGATAGATTCCAGCTCATGTAGTAGGCCAAGGCAAAGGAAGCAGAGCAGCGTCTTTCACCAAGTGAGTAACTGGACAGTGAGAAGCATAAAAGAAGCCTTTGCTGGTGGACGAGTACAAAGGCAAAAGTGAATTGCATGATTGGGCAAAGAGAAACTTAATAACCTGCCACGTTTTAAAATGTGCACATCCAAAACTCAGAAATTTCATTTTACAGAAATTTTAGCTCACATGACACATCTTTGCAGACATAAAATATATTTACAATGATGTTTTTGAAGTTTGGCCTGAAATTATGACTGATAGCAATGTAAATGTCCATGAATAAATAAAACACGGCACATAGGTTTTATAGGATCGCATACTACCGTTAAAAGAATGCGATTTTAAAAGCTTAGCAGCCTGCACACTTGTCCTGTGTGGTGCACACACAGCATGTCTTCAGATGCTCGGAGCAGCCCCCTGCAGGTTCTGCTGTCATTCCCACTTTATAGGTCTCAGGGCTGCGAGAGTCAATATGGGTAAAAGCCCAAAATGCAGCGCAGACAACCAGCCTCTAAAACTTGTGCTTTTGGGGCTTGGGAGATAGCTCTGTGGCACAAATGCCTGCCTGGCAAGTGCAAGGTCGTGAGTTCGAACCCCAGTCCTGCCAAAATATAAATAAATAAATAATAATAAACAAATACAATCTGTGTTTTTAACCAAAAAATATGCTATCTCTGAAAAATGGATCAGTCATTTATATTTTATGATACCATGAGCCCATTTGTACTAAATACATAAATATTTCTAGAACAGTAAACATTTCTGAAAACATGAATAACTAGTAATAGCAGTTATTTTCAAGGTCTACTTAGTAACATTTGCATTTATAATCATAGCAAAATGTTGGAAGCAATTCAACTCTGGAAATACGTAGGTTATGATGTTTTCCATTATTATGGCCACTGACTTTTTGGTTTAAAAAAGCTTATAACAGTGGGGGAAATGCTTATATTACCACTTGTCACAAACAGAATATATATAAAAACATTAATGACCATATGATATTAAAAAAGCATACAATCATCATTACAGTACTAAATGCATAAAATGTTAACAGTGGTCTCCTAAGGCTCATTCAATTAGAGGCTTTCCATCTTTCCGGCTTTCCATACTTTTGAATATTTTTATGTATTGTATTTATAGTAAAATACATTTTATGCACAATCTAATAGCACCCACCTTGCAAAAGGTGGGCCTACAAGCTGAGCATTACCCTTGGGACAAGAACTACTAAAGAGCTCGAGCAGTGGAATTCAGTCCCCGCAGCTGCCAGCTCCCAGACCCTGCCTCAGCGACCCCACTCTGCGGGCCCAAGGGGCCTTGTGGACTCCATGGTTCTGCTCAAAAACTTCATTGGAATTCTTCAAGGCAGGTAGGGCCGGGGGAGGGCACACCAGAGCCAACGGAGAGCCTCACAGAACTCACACGAAACCCGGATGGCACGGGTTGGGCAGCAGGACTGGTCTAGAAGACCATGAGAGCAGACCAAATACCACTGAAGATCGAAGACTGTTCCTCATGGGCCTTGCTGAAAGTTCCGGGCCAGGGCCTGGCAGTAATTTTGCTTTCTCTGTAACGTTACTTACTAGAGCAGCATATGGCTGTTTTGTTGAAACCACACAGACACATGTCTTTTCAAACATGTTAGTGTCCCCGTCTCAACCAGGTGGCTTGGCAGGAACAACACACTCACCAGCCAATGTGTGGACTGACCCACCCAACCTTCACCAGAGGAGCTGAGGCGCAGCACCGTGTCCCACACCAACAAGCAGTTAGCAGAGCTCTGGTTTCATTTCCATATTATTCACAGAGATACCTGTGGCCCTTTACTGAGCATCCTGGACACTGGACGTGCATCAGGAGATGCGCCTAGAGGTGTTACACAAGCTGGAAACACAGGCACGAAACATCTTTCCAGACGACTGTTACAGCAAGCATCCTGTGGCTTAGCACCAACAGATGCGTGGCTCAAGGGGTGCGATGCGGTGCTTGTGCGGGGACACATGGAGACATGCATGCAGGCTGCCTTCTGGCCTCCGGTGGCCCCTCATGCACTGATAAGTTGTAGGAAAACACACAAAACCCTGTATCCTGCTTTTGCTCTGTTTACCTGTTCGATTGCTTGCACATGTGTTTCCCTAAATAGCATAAGGAATCTTTCCCCCTTCATGCTGGGACATCAAAGCCCTTGGTGGCCGCTGTTGTTGGGACGTTTACTCCACGCCAGGGTGAGCTGTGCACCCTGCGCTTTCCACTCCTCCGACGTAAGCTGAATATTTTCTTCATAGTGTTGAACTGAGATGCATAAGTTACGTCTCAAGAAGAGTAGAGATTTCAGGTTCAACCTCTGATATCATGGTCCACACAGAGGAACGAAATGACCAAGCAGGCTGCCAGTTGTTCAAAATCTCGCAGCCTTGCTCACTGTGACCATCACTTTTCTCTAAGTCTCTTCCCTAAGCAGCAAAGGAGGACAACTAGGAGACATGCAGTGATGGCTGAGCACCTGGCTCATGGTGGAGCTCATGGTCTGGGAGCCCCAAGGACGAGTGCTCTAACCCAAGGAGCAGGGTCAAGATGGGCAAAGGAGCCTGGCAGGTCAGTGACCGGTGACCAGGCTTAGGGATCCCAACCTTCAAGACTGACTCTCCCAAAATGGCTTGAAATGCATGAGAAAGGCTTTCCACACGAGCCTAAGGTCAAGGGGAAGTCGTTGCAAAGGTTTTTTTGTTATTGCTGGTTTGTGGAGAGCATTATAGAGGTATCTAATATGCAGCAACAGTTCCTTAGGCACCATAGCCTTCAAGGAAATCATTAACCAGAGAATCTACCCTAAAGTTACCTGAAATTCGACTACCCAAATTGCAAATTCTGCATCTCATTAACCACTTTGTTATGAACTAGGGCATTATTTCCCAGTAAATTTGGAATCACATTTTATTTTATTTCATTTTTAAATTCATTTTAATAGAAAAAAGATAAAATAGTAGAATCACATTTTAAAAGTGATTAAAATTGCAAAAATCACACTCTCCTGTCTTCTGTGTCTCCGGCCTTCTCTCTCTTTCCACCTTCATCAGCCTATGGGCTGCTGACAGCTTCCTGTCTTCATGAGTTCAGACTCAACCTTGGGCGGCTGTCATAGTGTGATTCTAAAATGTACTATGTACCTGATGTTCTGTCACTGTCGTTTTCCTTGGGGTGGCCAGAAACTGAAGACCTGTGTGGAGGGTTTCGAAAGTGCTCATGTGTTATTATGGTGCTTAGCTCAACTTTTGTTTCTTATTCATGCCTCAGACTGATGCAGAAGCTTCCCGAGCACCTGCAACTACTGAGCAAGTTGAGCTCCATTTACTGGAACCAAACAGAAAAAGCAAACTTAGGGGAGGAACATTTGGAGTCCAAGTCTTACGAACTTTAATTAAAATGCCAGCTTAGCTTTTGGAATTTCCTTTTACTCTGGGAATCTATGATTCATTCACATTGTCCAAACATTTTGTATTACAGCTACTGCATTAGGTATTTTTCTGCTGTCATTTGGACCTATTACACAGGCTCTGGTGTGCTGTACTGGACAATGTGCTTCTGTATAATTTGAAATGGGATTCAGGAGAAAAAAAGGAATTTGCAGCTCAGGGTACAGTGTGGTCTTTTGCACTTGTAACTGAAATAAGCTCCACTGAGCCTTCACTCCCATCCCCAAGGACAGAGGCTGCAAGGGGCTGTACAGATTGGAGATAAAGAATGTTTTGTTTTTATGTATTTGGTACTGGGTTCCACAACACAGCTCAGACTCATAGTTAGCCTCCTGTTTTCAGCATCCCCATCACTGGGATTGTAGGCTTGTACCACCATATCCGGACTCGGTGGCCAGCACTATACCCAGCGGTGGGGCTGGTGCAGCATGTGGCGCCAGGGGTAGAATCCTGGTCCCTGAGCTTGCCTACACAGACAATTAGTCTTCTGAACTATCTCAGAAGCCCTAAGAATGTTGTTCACATGTATGATCACATACAGGAGGTCCCTAGAGAAAAGCATCGCACTCATGCTGCCTTGGGGATGAAAGCTGAATTATCCCCACCCGCGCAGGAGCAGAGGTTGCTTTTGGTGGGAGGGCGTCTCTGACAGCCTTATTGTCCTGCCAAACTGTACGTGTTTTCCCCTAAGTGAGGCAGTGTAAGCCCATTCGGGTTAAAGTGTTAAGGCAAATGTGTGGAGCAATTTCAGGAATTACAGGAAACACTATTCTTTTATTCCTGCTTTAGCCATGAATAGACGCTCTATGCAGCCGTCCACTGTGGTCAGCCCCACCCCAGTTTGTGCTCAAATACAAACTGTCACTCATGTTGACCTTTCCCTTGAGGATGTTTTGCTTACTAAAACATAATGTATGGGTAGAAGAGTATATAATTAAAAAAATTTAAAACTCCATTCCTTCCAGAGTACTTCATATATGTAAAACAAACATGCGTGGCCCTCTCCACAGGAGTCCTCCATCCTCAGATCCTTGTCAGTATCGTCTGCTTGAGTGTAGTGTCTGTGACAGCTGTTAGCCCTGTGAGAGCTAATTTCTGAAATGAGATGACAGTGCAAGCCGGAGATCATTCAAGAGTGTGGCTCAGATTGGGCACATGACACTCCCACTGCAAAGATGAGGACACTGAGGACAGTGTGGTGCCGTGGCTCACTTGGGGCTCACATGGATGGCACACGGCCAGGACCTGTGGCTCGCAGAGTTACTCCGGCCAGCTCTACCACGTTGCCCTCACCACCTCCACACCTTTCTGTGGGACTGGCACACAGTCTGGGAGCTGAAGCGTGGCCCTGACATTGGGCCCTGGCTCAGCTTCCAGGGCAACAGAGTACCCTGGAGGCAGAGCTGAAGGGTGAGCTGCGCTCAGAGCTTTCCCTGCCTCACGCAGCCCTTGCGCTCAGGAGTCTGCTGTCCTGCCATCCAGAAAAGCATCGAGGGCTGAGATATTCATGAGAAGCTGGTGCTTCCTCCAAAGGAGGAGGAGCGCTTTTCAGGACCAAAGGCCCAAGCACTGGGGGTGCCTGTCCCCTTCCCTCATGCCGAGGCACCTGTTGGTGGAGAGCAGGGAGCTACAAGTGTAAAGATTGAAGGTAACCAGGTCCTACTGCAGTGCGCCTGCAGAAAAATGCTATTTCCCTACTGTGGATGGAGGAACAGAAGCCTCATGTCTGCAAAGACATGAACATTTGTTGGGGAAATTTATGTTGATATATAACAGCATATGGTCGTTTTCATCATGGATTTATGTACAGGAGGCAAGCTTCATGTTCACAGTCAGAGGAATCAGGGATGGAGCAACGTGCAGTGACCCAGCCAGGGGCTGTCTTGGCACCTGCAACAAGAAGCACTGTGGCACACACACACACACACACACACACACACACACACACACGCACACACACACACCTTCTTGGCCAAAGAGGAAGTGCCAGGATGTGGCGTTAGGAGTTTGACCTTTAGGGGCTGAGGAGATAGCTCCATAGCACAAGCGCCTGCCTCGCAAATGCAAGGTTGTAAGTTTGTCCTGCTTAAAAAAAAAAAAAAAAAAAGGAACTTAATCTTTGGAATTATCCAAGTAACGGTGACACTCCCGCAGTGTGTACTCCACATCTCCATAATGCGACAGAGCAGAGTGACCGAACCCTGCCACAGGAGGGGGAGAAGATGTTAAGAGGGCTGGCTAAAGGATAGAAAGTAGTTTGTACAGCTTGAAAACACATAAAGTGGAACCTAGAAGACCCCCCCATTGAGCAAACCTATCAGTGCTTGCGATTGATGAGGCATGGGTTTTGGGTATCACTTTCCTGGTTTTCTGTGGTGGAGATCACATATCAATTTTTTGGTTTACTCTCCTAGTCAATTTAATATTCACTCCCTTTTGATTTTTCTATGATGTTTATTTGAAAAATACTGATAATTCAGCGAAAATTAGATTATATTTTAGATGCAGTTAGGCTTAGAAACTTAGATTCCAATTACACCCCAGTTCCTTTGGTACGATCTGTGAATAATTTCTGAACTCAGAATCTCAGGTGTCTCTTTAATGAGAGGAACTGAATCATGGCCTGCTCTCGTCACAGGGACAGGTGAACAGAAGAACAGTGACATACAGAGATCCCTAAAGGGCAGACAGAGGGAGGAAAGGATAAAGGACAGGGGTCAGGGAGAGATAGAGAGAGGGAGGGAAGATGAGGGGGGAGAGAGAGAGAGAGGCAGAGAGAGACAGAGAGACAGAGACAGAGAGAGACAGAGAGAGAGACAGAGAGAGAGAAACTGTAGCTATAAACGCATGTGTGTTACCCTTTCCTGCTAGGGCTGCTGCCATAACAAGATGCCACCCACTGGGCTGAACCAACAGAAATTGATTTTCCCAGTGAGAGGGGCTGGCGGCCGGCAGCAACGCAAGCTTCTCTCAGCCCTTTGCTTGGCTCAGCCATGGTGGCATCGCACTGTCCTCCAAGGTCTTTCCTCCACACACACATATCCCTCTTGTTTCTTGAGCCCAAGCACCTTCCTCTTGGGCAGACACCTGTTGGGTTGGTGTACACCCGCAATAGTTGGTACACTGTGTTCATCTCTAAGCTTCTGAAGCTCCTGGAAAGGACTCAGCAGGTAGCCAAGGCCTTTACCTTGCACACACCCTCATCCTGGGGAAGAGGAGGCCATAGAGATTGCATGAGTGCTACGCCCACTCTGCCTGGGCAGCAGCCAGTTTGTAATGGAAGGAAAGAGGAGAGGCTTCTTCTCCGAGCTTTGCTCAGGCTGTTTGTGCTGTTTTCCACCACCGTGTGCTGCTATTGGTGCTGTGCTGCACCACCCTGCCTTGGAGCCAGGTAATTGCGAACTGAGGCCTCCATAAAATGTGAACTACTACTTAGTTCCTTCCATAGTATTGAATGCTTGGGCCTTTGTCTCAGCAATGAAAGAAAAGTAACGAATAGCATCTCACCCAGTGGCTTTATTTTAACTCATCAGCTCAGTACAGTATTACCTTGGTTCCCGAACACTTATGTTTATAAACCATTTGGTTCCAAATATAAGTGGCTAGCAAATTTGAGTTCCTTCATAAATTCCACATTGCTTGGCAAAATAGAGACATAGTCTTCTTCTCCAGAATCATGAAATGAGTCAAGGTCATGAGCCCAGGTACCGCTGCACACCCCCACCTAAAGTATCGGGGTTTAGGAGGTTAATACTAACTTGAGGGAGCACATTCCAGTCCATGACAATGTTACGTTTTCTTTTCATTACACACAGTATTTTAAAGTTCCCAGCATCGCATATGCTTTTTGGTTTTCTCTTTTGTCATTTATGATTCTTCCTTCCAAGGATTCTTCTTTCCGAGGATTCTGTTCTAGGGCAAGAGGATTAAATTGGTTTTACTAACAAATGTCAGTGACCTTGGAAAGAATACAGGGGCTTCCGCTTGACGTGAAGCATGAGGAGGAGGAGGAGGAGGAGGACGCAAGCAGGCCCGAAGAACCGCTGGTAAATTCTTAGCAGCCAACGGAAATACTTCCTTCAAATCCTGCAGAAAAGCCTACCTGGAGAACAATACAGGAACGATTCTGGAAGCTCAGCACGACCAACAGAGATGCTGAAGTGGGCTTTCTCTCTTGCTGCACCCTGCCAACGCTCCCCGCCCCGGCTCTGGGTCCTCTGCCCTCTGCCGCAGGCTCCTCCCCTGCCACACCCCAAGTCTCTTCCACGGATCACGCCGAGCAGGACTTGTCCACCAGCTGGTAGCCGGCTCTCTTCTTCCTGCACAGCCTGGCCTGGCCATGGGTCTGCAGAGCTCTCAGCTCTCCACGCACCGGCAAGCAAACGATTCAAGGTTTGTGTGGGATACCTGTCTGTGCGCTGTCCTTTCTGACGATAGCCTCTCTTAGCAGAGGACACACTGGATGTGACAGCTCACAGATTCACTGTCTTCTTTGTTGGACAGCAGTGACCTGAAGATAGGGGATGGATCTGTCTTCTTTATACTGATTTTCCTTTAGCTAAGCACAGTGCCTGATACAAAGGAAACATTCATAAGCCTAAAGGGCAGAGTGCCATGGTTAGGGCGCACATCCAGGGGCTCACCTGCCTCACTCCCTGCCAACATGTGTGACCTTTGGTGCACTGTCTGCCCTATGTTTTCAAGAGAGACGTTGACCTTCTGCCAAAGGGAGGAGCACCAGGAGATAGAGGGCAGTAGGTGGAAGGGAGAGGAAGGGTGTGAAGAAGGACAGTGGCTGCATACATGTACCAGCTCCCCAAGGGAGCTCACTGCAAGCTTGGGTTACTGAAATAAAGAAAGAAAATAGCACAAATGAGTAAGCAGAACCATGGCAACACTAGTTACCTCAGAGAGCTGTGGTGCAGATTCTATGGATGAGTACATGCACGCACTTAGGGTAGGTCCTGGGACACAGAAAATGTCAGAAAAGGCTAACAGCACCCTCAGTGAAATGACCACAATAGTGAGAGGGGACCACAAACAGCCTTTCAAGAGGTGATGGCAGGAGCTGTCATGGGAGTGGCACAACAGAGTCCGTTTCTCTTCTGCAAACCTGTCAGGTATCCATGAGGTCTACAGTGTGGATCATCCAGGCTTTATTGCCAGTTTTTCTTGTCAACAATGGTAACACGGGGTTTACCGGGATTTATATTCTGGCATGAATTCTTAAGGTGGAATGGATGAAATTGTAGTTCTGTGCCCACATTTCTGATAGTACCAAGGAAGACATTCACACCAGAACTGTGTTTTCTCTATATACTGACTTTTCTTCTTTTCTTTCTTTAAATGGTATCTTGCTCTGTGCTATATCATAAGGCACTCAACATTTCCTGAAGCAATAAGAGTGGCATAGGGCAAATGATTTATAGAATCATTGTTGTTCATAATTTTAACTGCCAGAGAAATATCAACAAATTGCAACTGAGGTGGTGCTGGCTCCCACTCTTCTAGCTGTGTGAGGTGTGGAGTTTATTTTGGGTCTGTGTGTGTCAGTTTCTCATTGGTAGCGAGGACAACCACATTCATGCGATGGTGCTATGTAGGCTACATGGTATGTTGACAGTGTGGTCTGTGCTGCGCGGTGGTGCCTGGGCAGCTTTCCCTTTCCTCTCCTGTGGTGAGTCACCCGCAAAACAGGGCACTCTGTAACATTTTGCTGTCTCACTCCATCACAAGGGGATACGATGATTAATGAGACAGCTGTATCTTGGTGGGAAACACTTCTCTGTTACTGAGAATATTTAAGAAGAAGTTTTCATGTTAAGGATGTCAGCTCTGAGGTAGAAAATAGATGTAAATAGCAAAGAACATTTTTCGTGACATTAAAAATTTAACTGGAATTTTAACCCTTGCTGAGTTTGTCGATCTATTGACCAAACAATATCTGGAAACATGATGGAACCTGCTTCGCTACCAGTCACACAGGCAAGAGTTAAAACTTGAATATGGTGCATTTGAAATTGTACAGGCATTGTGATCTCTTTCCTCTCTAATCTTAAGAGAGACTCGCTTAGATATGTGCTGGCTGGCTGCTTGTGGCTGCTGCCACGCGCCATTTGGAGAGTGCATGGTCCAGCACCATGCAGCTGGGTTGATTCTTGGCAGATCGGGTGGGAGCACCTCCTTCTGGCTGGTGTAAATGCAGGGCCTGCTCGCCCTCAATACCATGCTGCTCTAGCAAAGGGGCGCTCACCTTACCCAATGTGTTCCAAGAGCCTCTCGGTAGAGAGGTCACACAGCCAGAGCTGTGTGAGCAGTGATCCTTTTAAAAACAAAACTCTAGGGTTCAGTTGGTGACAAATGGCACAGGAAAGAAGTGATATTCATCAACCACTAATCTCATTCTAAATTTTCATGTTTTCACTGAATGTTTTGTGTGAAAATACAGGGAAATGGAAAAGGCATGAGTCAGCCAAAAGGGGGAAGCTGCCCTTGCTGGACCCAGCTTTACCATCCCCTCACATGTTTCTTTGGTTGAGCCATTGAAACACACACTCTCTCTGTCTCTATCTCTGTCTCTGTCTCTCTGTCTCTGTCTCTCTCTCTCTCTCTCTCTCTCTCTCTCTCTCTCTCTCTCTCTCTCGCTCTCTCCCTCTCTGCTGGTCTATCTTTACCTTTCTCTTTTCTTCCTCTCCCTTTGTAAATGTGATAGAAAATTTCCTACCCTATGTAATTCATTTGGCTTTTGGAATGACAACTTTAATTGAATTTAACAAACCTGTTTTACTGTTACTGGGGGCCAGGAAGGGTGCTTTTTAATGCTTTCTTATTTATTTATTTATTTATTTATTTATTTATTTATTATTTGTCTCTTGAGACAGAATTTCACTATGCATTTCAGGCTGGCCTCAATTTCACAGTGATCCTCTTGCCTCAGTCTCCTGAATGCTGATATTATAGATAAGTATTACCACACCCAACAGGAACTGTTTCTTTACTCACATTTTATTTTTATAGTCAAAAAAGTAAAGTTGTCTTTTTTTTTTAATTTTATTTTTTTTTTCTTGTTTCAGAACCTTTATTTGTTTATTTACTCATTTTTATGGCCAGCTCAGCCCACCCCGAGGGCAGGGCTGGCGCAGCATGTGGTGCCGGGGATCGAACCGCGGTCCCTGAAGCCGCCCAAGCCTTCCCAAGAAGGCGCCCTAGACCACTGAGCCATCCCGCCGGCCCCAAAAAAGTTGTCTTATAGTACTAGGAATTGAAACCAGAGCCTTCTACTTGAGCTAGTTGCCAGCCCCATCTATCTATCTATCTGTCCGTCTATCTATCTATCTATCTATCTATCTATCTATCTATCTATCATCTATATCTATATATCATCTACCTATCTATTACATTTTGACATAGGTTCTTGCTCATTTCCTAAATAACCCAGGCTGAAGCTTGCAGCTCTCCTTCCTCAGTCCTGCAGAGTGCTAGGACTGCACAATGAATCACCACCTAAGCTCAAAAAATCATTTTTTTTTTTTTTTTGTCTTTTTGAGAAAGGGTCTCACTATGAAGTTCAGGCTAGCCTTAAATTCAATTTTTGTAGCCCAGGCTGGTCTCAAACTCACATCAATCCTCCTGTCTCAGCCTCCCAAGTGCTGGGACTACAGGCATGTACCACCATAGCCCAGACAAGAAAAACATTCTTAAGCATCCTCCACTTTCTAGTTGCTATGCTGGATTTTACAGCACTATTGTGGCAGCTATAAGCTAGCGGGAATGCCAATGTACTCAGTACTATACAAGACAGGGAAGGGTGATAGTACAGGAACACAGGGAAAGGGGTGGCTTATCCTTCTGGGTGTAAGGAGGGACACAGGTAAATGGTTTCACTGCAAGAACAAACTCTGCAGGTTGATGAGAGGTTACCAAAACAGAAAGTAAATATAAAGACAGTCAGTAAAGGACCATCCAGATAGCTCAGCAGATTAAAGCATCTGTTTAGGCAGATTCAGGGACCAGGGTTCAATCCTCAGTGTGTCGTGCTGGCCCCATCCCCAGGGTACACTGAGATGGGTGATTGAGGCTAGGCATGGTGGTGTGCGCCTATAATCCCAGCACTTAGGAGGCTGAAAACAGGGAGATCACTACAAGTCTGATCTGTGTAGTGAGACCCTGTTGACCTTGCACTAAATGCATTTTTAAGAAGTCAGTAAAAAGTGAAATCATGACTACTCCTGCTACAATCTTGTTCCGTTTATAGTGTCTCCCCAAATGTTGCAAACTGACTGCAACTTGATCCTAATCAACTAATGACACTGGACACTATGGAAATTGACATGCATTATCTGATGATGTGGAGTTCATTAGTAGCAGGATTCCAAGACTGACATGGATTACTAATAATTACATGCATGGAAGTATGGCCTAAGACCCTGAATGTAGATCAGCACATATGTACGCACTCACGAACAGATACACATCCACAGAAACATGCATTAGATAGTTGTTTTGCAGCTGATTTTTGTGCAAAGAATCCCATTCTATCAGAGAGGCCTTCCACAGAAGAGAGACTCTGCCCATATCTGGTAGCATGGTCACACACTCTTGCCAAAGGCTCTCAGTGAAGTAACTCATCAGGTTTTCCCCCTTTCTATGTAGTTTGTTGCTTTGAATGTGCTGAGATAGGTCAGTCTCTTGTGGTGACAACCACAAGATATCACACCTTTCATTGGCCAGAGGCCATTTACCTCAGAAGGGAGGCCATATTTTCTTTGAAATCATATCTCTCTTAAGATATGAGGTATACATTTTACAAAGTAGAGTTCCATGATGTTCATTATATTAGGAGTCACACAACTATCAACAGCACCTTCAAAACACTGTAATCACCCCCAAATCACACCCAGCGCCCACTAGCCACACCTCCTCTTTCCCTTTCCTTACAGCCCTGGCAATCACTAATCTTCTGATTTCATATAAATGAAGGGATCCAGGCACGCCATTCTTTAGTAGAAGTGACTAAAGTTGACACAACTAGAGTACTCACAAAGTCAAGACAGACTCTTGAGCACACTTGCACCCCTAGTTTTAGTGGTTCTGAAGCCCCTTTGGCCTCTGTTTCTTACCTCATCTGGGTGCCTGACTTCCCTCTGGCTGCTCTGAAGAACGGTTTGTCCTTTGGACTCAGTTTTGTAGACTCAGCTGTTTTTTCTGTGAGTGCCCTCAACCTACTATCCAGGGGAAAATGCTGGTTAATACGGTTTAAAACTTAGTCTAACTCAATAATGTGAAGCATTAGCTTGACTCTGACTCAGAGTCTTTAGAAGGAACATGCAACTCCTCAGACATGGATCTTCTGTGGTTCAGCAGATCCACTATAGGCTTTAGCATCGGAATGTCACAGATTTAAATCCAAGTTTAGTCACTATGCAGGTACATGTTTTGTCCTACTCACAACTCTTTTTCAAGCTGATTTTCTTTCTTGGTGTGATAAAACAATGAAGAACTTTTGGAAATATTAAGGTAATAGATTAGAAGAATCTAATATGACACCTATGATAGGTGACAAATGCCATTGCCCTTAGGTATGTACGAATGTAACAGAGAGTAGTATTCCCCCTTCAATAGTTTAGAATTGTCACTGAAATGTGGCAGCCCCACCAGGAACAAGATTCTCAGTGCCCCTTTGGAGCCAGTCCCGAAGCGTTGTGAGCTCACTCGTAGAAGGTGAATGGAAGGGATGTACGTAACTCAAGGTCAGTATTTTAAGGAAACAGATGCACGATTCTCTCTCTCTCTCTCTCTCTCTCTCCCCACTTTCTTTCTATAGCTCCAAAGTCCTTATCCTTTGGAATGGCAGAGCCACAAGACCACAGAGGTTGGACCCATTATTTTCTTCTTCAAAGCAATTTGTATACCTAAAAGGAACAGAGCTAGGAATTCTTACACAAGGAAGCCTATGCCAGTAACTTTCCTAGGAGACAAACCACTGTATGTATTAGCTAGCACGCTTCTAACTAAGAGTATTCTAGCCTCTGTCTTTAAATGTCATGGTGAAAATTGAAATTGTGATGGCTTAGGCTTGTTTCTTCATGAAATATCAAATCTAATTCACTTGAATCCAATATCATTTATGCTTTTTCATTAGCATATTTTCCAGGAAAATCAATGAAATGAAACTGTAAAATTCATGAAGCTATTCCATGAACCTTGAATTAATTTTTCAACTTCCATTCAACATTCACTCAACAAATATTTATTGAACACCTTTGTCAGTAAAGGTGGACTAGGGAAGATATATTTTTAAAAAGCAGCTAGAAATACAACACTAGGTAATTGGACGGTAGTGCTCAAGGCAAGCTGTAGATCACAAGTTTATTAGAACAGCCTTCAGGAAAACCTGCTGACGTTTCAAAGAGTGCTGGATTGTTGTGTCCACTGCGAAGTCCTTAGTAGCTATTTATCAGATATAATACATTTGATTTTAAATAATGTTTTTCCCTTCAGCATGTTAAACCTGCAGCAACCCAGTGCCAGGGAATTTCCAAGCGCCACCAATGATGTGGCTATTGAGAAAACGTGGAATTTCCCAACAGTGAGATTTTATAGAAAAAAATGAGCCTCTAGACTCATGAAGAGCCAGGGTTAAGCCCCGTTTGCAATTTTTTGTGATTCATTTTCTTTATCTGTCAAATGGGGAACTTAATATTGATTTCATAGGACTTCAGAAGGCATTCCCACATCCCTCACTGTGTATGACTTTACCTTGTAAATGCCAAATAAAGGGGGAAGCTATAGTTACTGTGGAAAGGAATCCCTTGGAAGTGACTAACTTATCAGACTCTCTGACAGTGCTATGATTCAAGCATTAAAGTGAGGCCTGACTTTTCTTCATTGTCTAAATGAGAAGTGGCCCTCCTGTGACCACCTTTGACTTTAGTATATTCATGTCTGCAGGGGTGCACATGTATGTGTACATGCAAGCTAACACATAAACACATAAGCACATACACATGTAAGCATATTCATAGACAGAAACACATGTGTGCATATCTTCCTCTCCTGCCAGAACACTTAGGATGAAGTCAGCTTCATGGCTACGGTCTGAAGGTTCTAATGATTCCGCTGTTTCTCCCTGCACTTATAAGGCCCAGCTTCTTGAGAGACGTGTGTGTATGTGTTTCCTGCTACCTGCTTTAGGTTGCTGTTTTCATCATCATCTTTATCATTTCACCTCACAGAGAAATGAAAACAGTATATTACACTGAAAGCAACAGCTTGGAATCTTTAAAAAGTTTTCTTGAGCTGTGCTCTACAAATAAAAGGGTTAACTTGGAATTCTTTAAAATGATCAGTTTCTGGTCCTCTAGTGTGAATCAAAGCCACCCTCGTTTTCCGTAAAAGCACTAGTCCCTTGTGTGCTTGTGCACCCGCACTTTCCCCCTGGACGTGCGAGGAGGGCCCTTTCAGGCCTCTTCAGCTCCCTGTGTCTGTTCTTATGAGGCTCCTGGGGGCAGTGGTCAGCAACTTCAGGAGTGTGTGCACTGGGCACCCCTCAGTTGCTTCTTCCCCTGACTACTGTGATTCGTGGGGTAGCAGAGTCCAGTGCTGACTCAGGAGCCTCAATGTGTGGAGGAGAAATCTTCCTTTCTTTTCTGTCTTGTTTGTTTGTTCATTCCTTTGTTTTGTTATAAATATGGTTATCCAGAAAACCAGTTCCGGAGGAAGTGGAACATCATTTTCCAAATAACTAAAGCTGTGCTGGCATGGCAATACAGACTGTCTCACTTAATTTCTGACCTTAATAATGCTGTGAAGTAGGTTACACAAGTTCATGAGTAAAGAAATGCATATCCTCTGAATATACCGTGGGATGACAGAGGCAAGGTGGAGACCATAAAGGCTGGCTCTTGATATTTCCCCGCTGTGTCTCTGATGTTCTCAGTATTCAAAGATGTCTGTGGGACTATCAGCCAGAGAATGGCGGCACTGCGTCAGAGCATGCTATTGTGGTGATCACATCCACAAACTGGGATACTAGGACTGTCATGTAGAAATCACCATGGCCTTGAGGTCATCATGTGTGGTCTTGAGAAATTATCCATGCTACCTGTGGTTTCTTATTAGTAAAATGAGTGGGTATTGCCCTCTGTCTAACGGCCTTCCTTGGGGAGCTGATGGCATAGCACAACCTAAGGCTTTGCTTTCACTATTATTCCACCAGTTTGTGAATCCTCAACAACAAATAGTTATGGTCACTTCCAGATTTCTCGGTGACCAGCCCCTGAGTGCATATAGCACATATCAATAGATTATTTGTTCTTTCTACATGGCAGATGTAGCATCACAATTTCTAGATGTCAAGCATTACATGAGTGTTCTCAGCCAGTATTCTACAGACTCCCAGATGCCAAGATTTTTCTAGGTTTGGCAAAGTTACAATTTCGATTTATGGAACTATTAGATTAGCCTGGCGTTGCCCTTTGGACTTGTAGTGAAGGAAATTTTCACATAGTTTTTTTTTTTTTTTTCTTCTTGTCTATTTATCTATCTATCTATCTTTCTTTCTTTCTTTCTTTCTTTCTTTCTTTCTTTCTTTCTTTCTTTCTTTCTTTCTTCCTATGTGTCTTTCTGAGACAGGGTCTTGCTCTGCTGTTCAGGCTAGCCTTGAACTCACTTTATATCCCAGGCTTGTCTTGAACTCTCAGTGGCACTCCTGTCTCAGACTCATGATTATAGGCATGAGCCACCATGCCTGGCTACATAGCTGTTTTTTATGAGCAGAATAGATTTATTGGGGGCAGAAAGATCCTATTTGATAGAGGGACGGGAGGGGGGCCTGAGTGGGCTGCCCCAATAGCTGTTTTAAGAAAATTCTATTTTCGTCTCTTTCCAGATGCTCCCTAGGAATATATCACTGTAGGTGGCATGACTTACCGTCTTACCTTCACCATCAGCAGTAATGGAAAAATAAATCAACAGAGGATTGCCTCAGTGTTTTTAATTAAAAATATTACGTTGAAAATGTTCTGGGATTT
Organism: Myocastor coypus; assembly: GCA_004027025.1. Lineage (NCBI taxonomy): Eukaryota > Metazoa > Chordata > Mammalia > Rodentia > Myocastoridae > Myocastor > Myocastor coypus. The sequence goes on from PVJA010022045.1 coordinate 27,446, forward strand.
GGCCCACCCAGCCTTCCAGCCTGAGTTCCTCAGAGCCCAGCCACCCCTCTTCAGACTGTTGGGGAGACCCAAGAGCCCTAGCCCTGCCCACCCAGCCATCCACTGGAGTTCTGCGGGTCCCAGTCATGGTCTTTGCCTTAGGAGAGTAGACCTGATCTTTCACTGCAGCATGTGCTAAGATAACACGAAACATGTGGGTGCTCTGCCCGTTCCTCTCCCTCAGCCACTCTCAACTTGTGTCACGCATCAGCAGTGGCCGGCGTGCCACCACCCGTAGGCTTCGCTACCCTGTGGAGTCAAAGATCCCTTTCTTCTTTTTCCCTCACAGAGTAATGTGTTTTGTTTTTTTTTTTTTCAAAATACGTTGGTAGTACACCCGCAATAATTGATGCATGGCATATTATTGTCCTCATAATAATTATACAGAGCACAGGGTGTGGACATGATACATTTTCTAATTGATATTGGTAAGAAAAGAAAAAAAAAAAGAAAAAAATTTCTTCTCTTTGAACTGAGAGGAAGTAGTTGTATATATAGTTCCATAATTGCAGTGGGTTACCGGTGAAACTGTTGGAGGTTGTTGATTTAAGCCTCTTACAGCTCGTCATACTAATCTAGCTCTGCATTTTATGCCTCATAATTAAGCTTTTCCGCTGGGTGATCAAACGCAAGTTAAAGGAAGACCTGTATAACAAAACATTCATCTTTTGTAGCTTCCAAGGTCAAATCCTCTCAGGATTAACTTTGGAACCATGTACAGTGCTTTGTAGAACTGTTATCAGTGTCAGCCTTTGGGATAAGTCACAGCCATTGCTTGACCAGTTTGCTTTCTGTGAAAGCCTGAGAGAATGTTTTTTCTCTGGGTGACTCTCCTTAGACACACTAGAGTTCATTTATCCCTTTCTTCTGAGGTTCCATAATCTCCCTGACCAGAAAATTTGAGACACCTCTGAGTTATAGGATATTACAGCACAGATTCTCTTATATACTGAATCTTTACTGACCTTGAAGTTCTAGGGCCAAAATACTGGCTATCCTCATAGCCCTTCTTTTCCTACAATTTTTGGTCTGTTAACTTACATTTTCAACCCTCCAGCAGAGAAGCTTCGTGATTCTATTACTCTATAACATAGGTCATTGAGCTTTACATCTCTGGCTTTCTGAATATGAAACATCTTTGACTTAGCTCGAAATTGATATTTCCACCAGTTATGTATTTTTACACAGACATTTAGAAATCCAAGGTTGTACAAAATTGTACTCTGTCAAGCCTATATCATTTTACCCATTCTCTTACTCTCAGTTAATACCTTTTTTTTTTTTTTGTTAACCAGCCCTTTACTTGAGAGAGAGTATAATAGTAACTGAGTTCACATTGGAAGCAGTATACATCTAAAGGACGAGAATGACAGGACTCGGTACCTGGGATTGGATCTTGCTCCTTGTCTTTATCATTTTTTTATAGCAATGATCTCTGCACTTTGGTGAACTTTTACAGTTAGTGACTATAGAAATTTGGGTCTGGATCCACCAAGCTTGTTCCTTGCCAGACATGTCTGGCTGCGATTTGGAGCTCAGGTGGCTGGCTACCACGAGGCCTTGTAGTTTCAGGACGGTGGTCGGCCATGTGGGAATGGTGGATGGCCGTGTGGGTACTCTGAGTGTAGTCAGGGTTTGGGCAGTTGTCAGGTTGGGGGATGAATTCAGGCTGAGAGAGTTCTTACCTGGCCGATGTGAGCCCTGGTCCGGAAGGTGGGTGGAATTGGAGCTCAGGTTGTTGATGCGTCAAGGGATGGACCTGGGCTGAGTCTGCTGGTTGGCCCAGTCGGGATGGTGGGCAGGGTCCAGAATGGAGTTCTGGGATGGTGGATCAGGTCTGGAGGCTGGGATCTGGGCTGGATGCAGTGCAGCCAGTTGAAATGATGCATGGGTCCACGCTGGAGTTTGGAGATGGCAGGTCAGGTCCGGGGGCTGGAGTCTGGGCCACCAAAGATCCCTTTCTACAGGAGTTCCCACTATAGCAGAGGAAATATAATAGCTCTAAGAGTACGTGAGACTCTTGAAGAAGACAGTGCACTGAACGCCCCCACAGCACTCCACAGGACATGAGAACTTCTGCCAGATACTGTCAACCTTCCCCTTTGGCTGAAGAAGGCACCCTGACCATTTCCTGGACCAGCCTGTAGTCATGGGTGAGAGGGTGGGGAGGGCAGGTATCACATTAATTAACACATTAATTTTAGCCCTTTATTGCCATAGACTGATTAGGCCTACGATCTTCCAAATGAGTGATGGCAAGGTTTAAACAGAGTCAAGTGGTATGAATTTAGGGCTCCAGAAGGATCAAGGCTGTCTAACAATATTCGAGATCTCCAAAGGCTAGGAAAAACATCTCTCCATGGCCTATTTATTTAGTTATCAAGCCAAGATAGAATACTAAAGAAAGAGAGGAACCAGGACTTTTCCAAGTAAAACATTATGTTAATTTAGGAGAACTATGCCATCTCTGGGGAGGCCTCGACCCAGGAGTAGCTGCAGTATTCATCTAGCTGAGAGAGGTTGGAGCCAGGTGTGCTTGGCTGTGGTCCTTTGTTCTTTGAGATATCCCAGCTTCACTCACCACTACAGGCCTTAACTGGGACCAGTGACTTACAGAGGTTCACTTACTATGAGTCCACTGCTCATCTGCAGACATGGGGCCTAGGCCTTGGACAGACTCCCAAGTCAATATGGAAAGCTAATTGCGTAATATCAGATTCTGCTGAGAGCTCCTTTGCAGGGGTTTCCATCTCTGAATTCCTACTTGGACCAACACAGAAAGACCATCTCAGTGCCAAAGTCTCTTACACATTTGATTGAGGCCTTTAAGTAACATTGTCAAACTCAGCTTCTCCCCCAGCTCAGCCTCTTTCTGTCCAGTCCTGACCCCAAGCAGGACCCCTAATGACCTTTCCATGCCAGAGCCAACTTCTTGGGGAGCCTAGTGCACAACAGACTTCTCCAGTCTTCCCACTTGTGGATTTTAGACCATGACATATGGGAGAAAGTGGATGGAGTTTCATTCCATGGGCCCCACTATGCCCATGACACTTTCTTGAGCTAGAGAAGGCAAGGCCAGATGGACACCACTAAGACTATTGGGAAATGAACTGGTGATGAGAAAATGGAGACAGGATTTCAAAACAGATCAGCTAAAACTTGCTTTCCGAAGTCACCATGCTCCTGGGCATTGCTAAGCCTCTTTGGGAACCACTTCTTTAGCTAGAGATATAGTTAAAACTGCATGCTTCCGAAGGTTGTTGTTAAAGTGACACAAGGTCAGGAAGGCTGAGCGCCTCATGCACAAGAGACAAAATTGTTAGGCATTTGTAGAAGTCAGGGTTTGCTTGATTCATCTTGAACGCTGCAGGGACTCCTGAAGGCCCCAATCAAACTCAGATTATCACTTTTCTAATTATCTGCTGGAATTTGATGTTGATTAAATGAGTTTCAATTCTGTTGCTCTAGAATAGTAGGGGGGTTGAGGAATTGAAGTTTAATCAGCAAAAGTGTCTGGTTCTAACCCATGTGGGTCTGTGACCTGCAACCCCTCTGCTATTAGAACTGAGGAATGTCCAGTCCACTGCCACCGATGATTTCTTTACCTCTCCCCACTCACTCACATGAGACTTTACTCTCTTAGGCAGCACCACGCAGCAGCAACAAGAAAAGGCAGGCTGAGTATAGACGAAAGAGCCCAGATTTCTGTATCATAAAGATCCGGTTTCAGATTTTTGTCTGTTATCATTTTTCCAGAACTAGGAAGGCATAGAACCTCTCTAAGCACCAGTATCTCATTGTCAAGGTATGGCAGTAGGATTATTAAGTGGACCTCCTGGTTTGCCGTCCTTATCCTTTCAAATCCCCACTCTGTTCCTAGAATGATTCCTCTATAGCATAAAACAGTACATACTTTTGCCTTACTAAAACTTTTTGGAGACCTAGAAGCATCAGTATCAGCTGCTGTTGGTGGTGGGGAAACTGGTAGTAAGACATCAGAGCATGAGTTCAAGTGTCCATAATTCCATGTGACTCTCTTCTGCTTGGTTTGCCTATATTGGGCCAAGGCCCCAGTTTCTGACAGTGAGGAGCCTCTCTCCCGTCCCTTCTACCCAAGTACTTACTGCCCAAGTACTAACACATATCTACTGTGCTATGACTCTGTCTTTGCCATGCATTCTCCCTTGCTGGAATGACTTCTGGGTCTTGCTTTTCTAGCATATATTTGATAGCACTTCACAGAGCAGGTCTTCTGGGAAGTATTTTCTTGCCCCAGCCCTAGGAAGAACTCACTACTCATTATTTAAGCTTCCCAGACTCTGAAAATCAAAGGCAAAACTTTCCAGTATAAACTTTCTTTTTCCTGCTTGTGAGCTTTTGAATAGTGGGATACGAGCAGGCTATCTGTTATTGCATTTGTAGCGCTTTCATACAGTATATGGCCGACACAATTGCAAGAAGTGAAGCCTGTCTTTTGAAGCAAAGAGTCTGGGACTGAGACGCATAGCTCTGGTGAATAAGAGTGCAGGGCTTCACACGGTAGAAGATCTCTTTGGCTTCGAGATGATGAGAAACACACTGCTCTCTCTCTCTCTGGATCTTTGAGCTAGGGCCATTTCATCTGAGGCTCTAGGGAAGCTGGCCACGGAAAGCTGCTTGCTGATTTTTAGGACAATCAGTAGCTTTGGACACTGGTCTGCAGCTGTGGTATTAATACAGAAACTGACATGTCAGGATGCCCAAGGAGCAAAACTCTTCTGGCTGCAAAGGCTGCCAAAGCTTTTCATTTTAGTCTAACTTCGAGGCTCCAAGATGATCTAAATAACACATTGTTTCATCCATCTGTGATTACCTGAGCAGTGTGGTGTATTTTATGGGCAACCTCGCGGCAGGAGATGTACTGTCCAGCGGTTTTCCTGCCTGCTGTTTGATTCACAATTGAAGGTCAGATATATTACTGCTTGCCCGCCAATGTTAACTACCTTTTATAGAATTATGGTCCTGCTAAAGGAATGAATACCCCTTGGTACACACTCTCTGTCAGAGCTGTGTAGGCACCAGTTACTGGTGCAAGCTACTTCTTGGCAATTAACTTAAAACTAAGGATGATGAGGGCCCTTGGCCCCTCTGATGTGTGGCTCTGGCCCTGAGCCTGTCCTGCAAGTGCAACCGGGCTGCTAAATCAGGCTGACTCTCTCCCCTCTCCTTCACTTCCTTTCTTCTCCAAAGTCATGTTGTGCTGTTGTAGAAAAGTTAAGGGTCTGCCAAGAAGATATTTATTCTTTGCTGAGTCAAGAACTCACTCTGTAACTGTGTGTTTTTATTTTTTCTATCGTGTCATGATTTTAGGTTTCAGTTGGTGATAAATTCTGTTGAGAAAACTTTATTTGAAAGGGATATATCCAGATTACATTTTCTGTGTTAAGTTGGCCATTACTAAAGGAATGAAATATACAGGCTCTCAACCAAACAGCTCCTGACCTCCCTTACGGATTTCCTTGTGTTGAAATCCTGCATGCTAAAAGCTGGACAGATTCAAGTGTGATTTCCACTGATGTCACCAGAAATGCTTGGTCTTAGGAGGGTGGTAAGGAAGTACTATGTGGTAAATAAGAGATATCTTTATAGTTATTTTAGTCACTAATCAATGCCTACCTGGTTTTCTGATTATTAGTAATATTAGTTCCCAGTGTATGTCTCTGTGTCCACATCATAATAAGGTAATACTTTCGGAAAGCTTATCTCAAATACAAGCTTTTTTTTTTTAGCTCCCAACAAGTTATCATTTGTTTCTATACCTACAAGCATGATATTTTGAGTCAAATGGATATTTGAACTAAATACAGTACAATTTTATTCTTGGATATATCATACTTTTTATTTTTTTGAAATTTAACAGTGGTGATATTACATATTTTCATCATCAAATCAGTTTAGATTAATAGATATCAGTGTATAAAATTGATCAAACAGTTAAACATCAACACTTTCCATAAACATTAATTAATTTTTTTAACAGTTGACACACTGCACACTGTCCTCACAATTGTTATACAGAGGACAGTGTGTGGGCATGACCCACCTTCCTCTTGATGTTGCTAAGGAAAGAAAGGGAAAAAAAAATCTTCTCTTTGAATAAAGAGGAAGCAGATGCATACACAGTCCAATGTTCCACAATTGTAGTGGGCCACCAGTGAAACTTGCAATGTTGGAGGCTATTGATCCAACAGCTCATCTCACCAATCTAGCTTTGCATTTCATGCCTTGTAATTAAGCTTTTTTTGCTGGGTGATCAAGGGCAAGTCAAAGCAAGACCTGTATAATAAAACATTCATCTTTTGTAGCTTCCAAGGTCAAATCCCCTCAGGACTAACTTTGGAACCATATATAGTGCTTTGTAGAACTGTTGTCAGGGTCAGCCTTTGGGTCGAGTCACGGCCATTGCTTGGCCAGTTTGCTTTCTGTGAAAGCCTGAATGTTTTTCTCCAGATAACTCTCCTTAGACACACTATAGTTCATTTATCCCTTTCCTCTGAGGTCCCATAATCTCCTTGACCAGAAAATTTGAGACACCTCTGAGTTATAGGATATTACAGCACAGGTTCTCTTATGTCCTGAGTCCTTACTGACCTTGAAGGGCGAGGGCCAAATGTCAAAGGAAATTACCAACAGAGTGAAAAGACGACCCACAAATTTTGAAAAGATTTTAACTAATAAGTATTCAGACAAAGGTCTTCTATCTAGAATCTACAAAGAACTAAAAACCATTAGGGTCCCAAAATTCAAAGACCCAATCCAGAAATGGGCATCTGAGATGAACACTCACTTCTCAGAGAAAGAAATACAGCAAGCCTACAAATACATGAAGAACTGTTCCACATCGCTAGCTATTCGTGAAATGCAAATCAAAACAACACTTAGATACCATCTCACCCCAGAAAGAATGGCTATCATAAAGAAATCAACCAACAACAAATGCTGGAGAGGCTGTGGGGAAAAAGGAACCCTTCTCCACTGCTGGTGGGAATGCAGATTGGTGCAACCATTATGGAAAGCAGTGTGGAGGATCCTTACAAAATTAGAATTGGAAGTCCCGTTCAATCCAGCTATCCACTACTGGGAATTTTCCCAGAAGAAATGAAAACATCATACCATAGCGATATCTGTGCACCTATATTTACAGCAGCCCAATTTGTAATAGCCAAATCTTGGAAACAACCAAAATGGCCATCATTTGAAGAATGGTTGAAAAAGATGTATTTTTATTCACATACAGTTAAAAAAAAAAAAAAAAAAAAAACT